>JARHVA010009887.1:0-202500 GCA_037957365.1 Torreya grandis
AGATCATTTTTAAAGAGTTGGTAATTTTTGCTAAGCAAGCAAGAATATAAGTAAGGGACTATTCAAGCAATCTTTCCTCTTCTCTACATACAACTAAACTAATACCACTTACAAGATTATTCAAAAACCTTACACCAGTCCATAACCACCTCAAGTACATCTAGTTTAGCATTCTACTTATTTATACACAAATTGAACAAAGCACATCAAATGGGAGAACTACATATGGCTTGATCCCTCTTTTGAAGTATTGTATATATAAGTACTGTGCCCACCATAAGGGGTATGGATCCACTTCTAGTGAAATCTTACACACACTAATCACCCATATTTCTCAAAATTAATAAAAACACACTGGAGTATAGGGTTTGAAGAGAAAATATTCTCTAGAAGGAGCTCTATACACTCTTGACTACCAAATCTTCATAGATAGGGGTCACATAAACATGGATAAACAACCAAATCAAGTTCTTGTTATAAGATTCTACACATCCAAATTACACCAATTTCAATGAGGATAATTTTGATGATGAGTAGTATGAGAATAATAATGTGATACAAACACCGGTATTCATAATCCACCACATCAGAACACTTGATCAACATCCACCAATTATTAATAATGAAGTTTTCCTCAACAAAGATTTGATTTTACAAATTTTTTGAGAAAGACTCTGGATCAACCCCGAAATCTTACTCTTCTTTCATGATCTATTATGAAATCAAAAAGGCTAAACAAGTTGTGTCTTCATTCCTTCAGACTAACCAGTTATAAATAACACTATGGGGGTAACTTTGTCTCAACAACCCCCTATAGTAGCCCAAACTAACCTCTACGCCACCATCTATAACTAGTACATATTTGTCTCCTTTGTGGTAGCCCTTGTGCAAGAGAATAAAATATTTTCAATCCAAGGTGCTACATCTTGAGCAAGGTGCCTCTAGACCCACATAGGCTTTGGATTCTTTTGCTCTATTGCATACACCATTGGCACATCACATTTATTTTACACCTTGCCAAAAGGTTTTTGTTCAACCCAAGATTACTCTATATGATGGCAAGGGTGATCTAGAGACACATTTGAGAGATTTTCACACAACATGGTTGGACTATGTACCAAAATGACTGGATACTTACCAAACTATTTCCATGGAGCCTAAAGGATTATGCTTACAATGGGTCTACAATCTACTAAATTAGTTGGTCAACAAATTCAATCCTTTAGCTGACATGTTCCTAGCTCATTTCAACATCAACATTGTGATAAGGTTTTCATATGCCCAAGTTAAATAACAAAAATAAAGGTCAAATGAACAGCTCATAGATTATGCTCTTTGATATAAAACTATTTTGGCTAAGATGACTAGCCCCATGGCTGATCAAGAGTTATATGATCTCTTCAAATAGAGTCTTCTACCAGATTTACATGAATTAATCATGTTCAAAAGATTCTCTTCCTTCATTGAATTGTGTCACACATGAAAATAAGAAGAAATCAAACTAATTTTAGTTGGAAAACTCAAGTACACAAATATCATAGAAATAAAAAATAATATTAACAATGAAGTCCCATACAAATTCAAGGTCAATGATAACAAGAGTCATAATTAACTGATAATTGATGTGGCTTCTGAGCCCCCTCATCAACATGTGGTTTTATCATCACCTCCTTGACAAACCTTTACCAATCTACTAGTTTTTTCCCAACCTAAGTTTTATAGTATCTAGTATAATGTAACATCATATCTCTCCCTCCTATTTGAAAAAGTTTAACCAACAAATTCTCTTCCATGGGGATATGATTAGTATGCATTTGTGAATTTCATAGGCCACTAGGCCATACAAAAAACATATGCATTAGTTTGAGACACAAGATACAAGATTTGATAGATGGTAATCATATTGGCATTAAAAATATTAATTTGATGCTTTTATACAACACTCTAAGCAAGAGATAAGGGATATAATAGGGGTGTCATCATACATATCATGCATATCCCCCAACAGATACATATAGGGCACCTTCAGTTGAGACACATCCTTTGAGCAACATGATTATTGTATAGAATTCTAGAGTTCCAACTAGATATTCAATCTCCTTCTCAGAGGAGGATATCATAAAGGATGATTTGGATTATCATGCACTCTTTATCAAATATTACATTCATAATCATCTTATTCATAGTGTTCTCATAGATAATGGATCTAGTGTGAACATGTGCACTATAACATTATTACAACATTTGAGATATTTAGAGTAGGATATTACCTTAATAAATATAGTTATCAATAGATTTAGAGGGAAATATATAGAATTCATTGGATTAGATTACACTTCCTCTACAAGTTGGTCCAACACACATGGCCACACCATTTACTATAAGTTTCCAGTGTAGGATTTTTTGATATGTTACTTGGTCAACCATGGATTTAAAAACTTTGAAGTACCTTTTATAGTTCATAGATGTCATAAAATTCATTCACACTAATAAGGTTGTTATAGTTGGTGGATTTCCATATGATTTACCACTCTCCACATTAGAGCCATCCTCTATAGTATAGAAACTAGTTTTATTTTTACCATCAGTTCTAGTTTTCCCACTAGTTATAGTTCATCCTCTAGTTTCGATTTAGACATAGTTGAGGCATCTATTGCTAGCACATAGAGTTCTACACCTCCACAGCTTTAGACTTCTATATATCTTCCATCTACAGTGTTCACACCCATGGTAGTATAATTGAGATCTCATGCATCTACTCATAGAGCACCTATTTAGAGACCTTCTCCTACTGATAAATGGGTCCCTAAGATCCCTATAGTTGCATCCACTTCTTAGAGTTATAGGGGGATCCCACACTCAGTTTTTACCTTTAGATATTTTAGAGAATTTAAAACATATATAGATTTTTTAACTACAATCTTAGTATTTTTCATCTTACTGCACAATCATGCATGATTCCTCTATTTGATATAGGACACCATGATAGGGAGTCTCCCACGAGACTCATCAGT
This sequence comes from Torreya grandis, assembly GCA_037957365.1. NCBI lineage: Eukaryota > Viridiplantae > Streptophyta > Pinopsida > Cupressales > Taxaceae > Torreya > Torreya grandis. The sequence goes on from JARHVA010009887.1 coordinate 3,015, forward strand.
TAGAATCATCCTTTCCTAGATTACTTGTACATAGTTTGTTATGCTTGATTGTACATAGCTTATATCAAAAATACCAAAAATAATACAAAATTTCAAAATACCCAAAACATTCAATATTTTAAAATATAAAAACATCAAATAATTTAAAAACACTAAAAATATTTCAATTGTATGCATCATCCATGATTTAAATTTATACTACAATGTTAGACTTACATCTACTATTGTTTGTGAATTTATCTACATTACCATGATTCACTTGATCTCCTTTTAGTGTGTGTAGTGACATCCAGCTCTTTGATTGCTTTATTCTACCCATTGAGGGGGGCATCCCCAATTATACATCGAGACAAACATCAATACATATACCCACTAGGGGCATCTTATATATAACTAAACCATCCAAGTTATGTCATTCTTACACCACACACTCTAGTTATCATGTTAATGTACATTACTTACTAGCTTACATAGATTAATCTATTGACATTCACTAGTATATAATACTTATTTACCTAGTCTTCTACTCCAAGACTTGGCATGCTTTAACTTCTCACTTTGATTAGTTATGTGTGATTTCATTTCTAGTATTTACATGCTTTCCCTTTATTGCTTTGTATAGCTAGATGTGATTGTATTTCTTAGTTCCTTTTTGTCTCCTATATGTACCTTAGGACATTTTTCAATGTCCTTTACTTCTATGTCTTGTGTGTGCCTCAAGATATTTTATAATGTCCTTTACTTCTATTCATGTGTGTGCCTTAGGACATTTTCCAATGTCCTATGCCTATACTCTTCTATGTGATTTTTGGCCCTCATAACATCCTTGTTTTTTTTAATTGTAATGTGTATGTGGCATTTGAAACATGCCTTGTATGCTTACTTTCTAGTTTGAGTGACATGTTTTCATGTCCATTATTTTCTTGGCCCCTTGGCCATTTTTGTATGCTTCTTTCCTTGTGTGCTTATTGCTTTTTTGCTTCTCATTGTTTGCAATGCCATATTTGACATCGTGCACTATCTTTCTTTTTTGGATGCCATGATGGACATCATGTTTCATCCCTCTATAACAACTAACAAATAACACTTCCATTTACAATTTTAGTACATTACACATGATATTATATTTTTATATCTATCTAGGCATACCCTTTTTGATCTAACAATCTCTCATTACAAACCATGATATATCTTGAGATATCTTGTCAATTATCATTACTATATCATGTATATTTGTAGCACAACACACTTGTAAGTCTCTTTATTTTGAGGGTTAGTCATTAAAAGGTATTCATTCCTACTCTAAAAAGAGGGGGAAACAAACATGGATTTTATCATAGTGATCAGAGCTCCTAACAGTCAAAAAGATAGATTTACATACACCTAAAATAACAACAAGACATCCAACCAGTCAGAATAAACTAGGTAAATAGTGAAAATGCTAAAACAATCATTATATTTGGCCTAGGATAATAGAACCCCAACTTGGAATACAACATAAGTGCCACTATTATCCATATTTGGTGCTCCTATCCAAACAACAAAAAAACTACACTTTCTAAAAGTAGATAGAAAAGTAGGTTCAACTATAGTTTTTGAACATTTAAACTAGTTCATAATCAATAGTTTTTAGTACACTTTTTCTTAGAGAATATAGATACATGGGGCATAATGAATGACATGATGGCTCTCACTTCTAGTTTTTAGATATATCAATTGGTATAACTTCCAAATCAGAATCCATGTTTTAAACACTAGTGATTGGGAGTAATGTGCACAACACATTTGTTTTATTTTCTTTTCAAGTTCAATATTTCCCAGGAATTCTTATCAATTACATTACTTATTCCATATACAGGTGTTTGACATCATTTTGGAGTGGATTTCATGCAAGCCTAACTTCCCACATTTTAGAGTGGCTTTCATATAAGTTTAGTACACCAGTTTTAGAGTGGATTTCATACAAGCCTAATCTCCATCTTTTGGAGTGGCCAAGAGTGACCTAATTTCCAACATACATTCAACTATCCACACTAGAATTTTTAAATCACATTACATTTATGGGATTTAGGAGGCATCTCATATGACATACATTTCATATTGGTATTAAATTCATAGCTTCACTTCATGGGGCAATGATGGAGCCAAATGACTAGCTAGCCTTTGTATTCTTGAGCCATATATCTAGAGGGATTAGACACAGTTCAAGAATTGATCAACACACATAAAATCACCTAGCTTCACTTAGTGGGTGATGATGGATTTAAAGGGTTGGCCCTTGTATTCTTGAGCCACTATTGGGAAATTGAGCACTCAGTTCCATTCATGATATTACTCTTGGTTCAACACACATCCAACATCACTCAACATCACAATAGTTTTTTGTATTGGTCTGCATACCCAGTAAGGGTGTATTCATTCCTTTTTCTTCCTCTCTCTCTTACCTATCTTTGTATGTTCTTATTTTAGATATAGTGTATCTAATAAGAATCGATCTACTTTCTATTTTCTATTACATATTCGCACTTCACAATGTACTCTCTCTATGCACACCCAACATCACAATAGCTTCATGAACTTCACCCTTGTAGGTAATTTTAGGTACGCTTTCTATTTTTCCTTTCTCCTAGTATTTCACTTCATTTCATCACTTGAGTAAAGGGGGGGAAAAAGCTAGTCATATAAAATGTGAAAATTGGTAAACTTGTGTGTGGCTAATGACACCCAACCCTTAAGTCCCTCTTTTTTTCTCTCCTAACCCTCTTAGGATTATTTTCATTGATTCTTAGTCCATTTCTAGCCTTTTATACTTGGTCTCAACTTCACCCATATTTTCTCTTCCCAAGAGAAATCAATCCCCCTAGGTCTTGTATACTTAGGATATTAGTGCTACACTTGGACTATAGCACCAGTGTCACTCCTATCCACTTTCAGTACTCCTGTCCAAGTGAAATTTTTGGTACTAATGATCAATTCCTTCTAGTTCCCCATCCTTATCCTTGTCAACCCAACGTGAGCACACTTCAACCCATGACCAATGGATCCCTATAAATTCCCATTCAAAGATCATTTTTAAAGAGTTGGTAATTTTTGCTAAGCAAGCAAGAATATAAGTAAGACTATTCAAGCAATCTTTCCTCTTCTCTACATACAACTAACTAATACACTTACAAGATTATTCAAAACCTTACACCAGTCCATAACCACCTCAAGTACATCTAGTTTAGCATTCTACTTATTTATACACAAAATTGGAACAAAAGCACATCAAATGGGAGAACTACATATGGCTTGATCCCTCTTTGAAGTATTGATATATAAGTACTGTGCCCACATAAGGGGTATGGATCCACTTCTAGTGAATCTTACACACACTAATCACCCATATTTCTCAAAATTAATAAAAACACACTGGAGTATAGGGTTTGAAGAGAAAATATTCTCTAGAAGGAGCTCTATACACTCTTGACTACCAAAACTTCATAGATAGGGTCACATAAACATGGATAAACAACCAAATCAAGTTCTTGTTATAGATTCTACACATCCAAATTACACCAATTTCAATGAGGATAATTTTGATGATGAGTAGTATGAGAATAATAATGGTGATACAAACACCGGTATTCATAATCCACCACATCAGACACTTGATCAACATCCACCAATTATTAATAATGAAGTTTTCCTCAACAAAGATTTGATTTTACAAATTTTTTGAGAAAGACTCTGGGATCAACCCCGAAATCTTACTCTTCTTTCATGATCTATTATGGAAATCAAAAAGGCTAAACAAGTTGTGTCTTCCATTCCTTCAGACTAACCAGTTATAAATAACACTATGGGGGTAACTTTGTCTCAACAACCCCCTATAGTAGCCCAAACTACCTCTACGCCACCATCTATAACTAGTACAATATTTGTCTCCTATTTGTGGTAGCCCTTGTGCAAGAGATAAAATATTTTCAATCCAAGGTGCTACATCTTGAGCAAGGTGCCTCTAGACCCACATAGGCTTTGGATTCTTTTGCTCTATTGCATACACCATTGGCACATCACATTTATTTTACACCCTTGCCAAAAGGTTTTGTTCAACCCAAGATTACTCTATATGATGGCAAGGGTTGATCTAGAGACACATTTGAGAGATTTTCACACAACATGGTTGGACTATGTACCAAATGACTGGATACTTACCAAACTATTTCCATGGAGCCTAAAGGATTATGCTTTACAATGGGTCTACAATCTACTAAATTAGTTGGTCAACAAATTCAATCCTTTAGCTGACATGTTCCTAGCTCATTTCAACATCAACATTGGTGATAAGGTTTCATATGCCCAAGTTAAATAACAAAAATAAAGGTCAAATGAACAGCTCATAGATTTATGCTCTTTGATATAAAACTATTTTGGCTAAGATGACTAGCCCCATGGCTGATCAAGAGTTATATGATCTCTTCAAATAGAGTCTTCTACCAGATTTACATGAATTAATCATGTTCAAAAGATTCTCTTCCTTCATTGAATTGTGTCACACATGAAAATAAGAAGAAATCAAACTAATTTTAGTTGGAAAAACTCAAGTACACAAATATCATAGAAATAAAAAATAATATTAACAATGAAGTCCCATACAAATTCAAGGTCAATGATAACAAGAGTCATAATTAACTGATAATTGATGTGGCTTCTGAGCCCCCTCAACATGTGGTTTTATCATCACCTCCTTGACAAACCTTTACCAATCTACTAGTTTTTTCCAACCTAAGTTTTATAGTATCTAGTATAATGTAACATCATATCTCTCCCTCCTATTTGAAAAGTTTAACCAACAAATTCTCTTCCATGGGGATATGATTAGTATGCATTTTGTGAATTTCATAGGCCACTAGGCCATACAAAAAAACATATGCATTAGTTTGAGACACAAGATACAAGATTTGATAGATGGTAATCATATTGGCATTAAAAATATTATTTGATGCTTTTATACAACACTCTAAGCAAGAGATAAGGGATATAATAGGGGTTCATCATACATATCATGCATATCCCCCAACAGATACATATAGGGCACCTTCAGTTGAGACACATCCTTTGAGCAACATGATTATTGTATAGAATTCTAGAGTTCCAACTAGATATTCAATCTCCTTCTCAGAGGAGGATATCATAAAGGATGATTTGGATTATCATGCACTCTTTATCAAATATTACATTCATAATCATCTTATTCATAGTGTTCTCATAGATAATGGATCTAGTGTGAACATGTGCACTATAACATTATTACAACATTTGAGATATTTAGAGTAGGATATTACCTTAATAAATATAGTTATCAATAGATTTAGAGGAAATATATAGAATTCATTGGATTAGATTACACTTCCTCTACAAGTTGGTCCAACACACATGGCCACACCATTTACTATAAGTTTCCCAGTGTAGGATTTTTTGATATGTTACTTGGTCAACCATGGATTTAAAAACTTTGAAGTACCTTTTATAGTTCATAGATGCATAAAATTCATTCACACTAATAAGGTTGTTATAGTTGGTGGATTTCCATATGATTTACCACTCTCCACATTAGAGCCATCCTCTATAGTATAGAAACTAGTTTTATTTTTACCATCAGTTCTAGTTTTCCCACTAGTTATAGTTCATCCTCTAGTTTCGATTTAGACATAGTTGAGGCATCTATTGCTAGCACATAGAGTTCTACACCTCCACAGCTTTAGACTTCTATATATCTTCCATCTACAGTGTTCACACCCATGGTAGTATAATTGAGATCTCATGCATCTACTCATAGAGCACCTATTTAGAGACCTTCTCCTACTGATAAATGGGTCCCTAAGATCCCTATAGTTGCATCCACTTCTTAGAGTTATAGGGGGATCCCACACTCAGTTTTTACCTTTAGATATTTTAGAGAATTTAAAACATATATAGATTTTTTAACTACAATCTTAGTATTTTCATCTTACTGCACAATCATGCATGATTCCTCTATTTGATATAGGACACCATGATAGGGAGTCTCCCACGAGACTCATCAGTTAGAATCATCCTTTCCTAGATTACTTGTACATAGTTTGTTATGCTTGATTGTACATAGCTTATATCAAAAATACCAAAAATAATACAAAATTTCAAAATACCCAAAACATTCAATATTTTAAAATATAAAAACATCAAATAATTTAAAAACACTAAAAATATTTTCAATTGTATGCATCATCCATGATTTAAATTTATACTACATATGTTAGACTTACATCTACTATTGTTTGTGAATTTATCTACATTACCATGATTCACTTGATCTCCTTTTAGTGTGTGTAGTGACATCCAGCTCTTTGATTGCTTTATTCTACCCATTGAGGGGGCATCCCAATTATACATCGAGACAAACATCAATACATATACCCACTAGGGGCATCTTATATATAACTAAACCATCCAAGTTATGTCATTCTTACACCACACACTCTAGTTATCATGTTAATGTACATTACTTACTAGCTTACATAGATTAATCTATTGACATTCACTAGTATATAATACTTATTTACCTAGTCTTCTACTCCAAGACTTGCATGCTTTAACTTCTCACTTTGATTAGTTATGTGTGATTTCATTTCTAGTATTTACATGCTTTCCTTTATTGCTTTGTATAGCTAGATGTGATTGTATTTCTTAGTTCCTTTTTGTCTCCTATATGTACCTTAGGACATTTTTCAATGTCCTTTACTTCTATGTCTTGTGTGTGCCTCAAGATATTTTATAATGTCCTTTACTTCTATTCATGTGTGTGCCTTAGGACATTTTCCAATGTCCTATGCCTATACTCTTCTATGTGATTTTGGCCCTCATAACATCCTTGTTTTTTTTAATTGTATGTGTATGTGGCATTTGAACATGCCTTGTATGCTTACTTTCTAGTTTGAGTGACATGTTTTCATGTCCATTATTTTCTTGGCCCCTTGGCCATTTTTGTATGCTTCTTTCCTTGTGTGCTTATTGCTTTTTTGCTTCTCATTGTTTGCAATGCCATATTTGACATCGTGCACTATCTTTCTTTTTTGGATGCCATGATGGACATCATGTTTCATCCCTCTATAACAACTAACAAATAACACTTCCATTTACAATTTAGTACATTACACATGATATTATATTTTTATATCTATCTAGGCATACCCTTTTTGATCTAACAATCTCTCATTACAAACCATGATATATCTTGAGATATCTTGTCAATTATCATTACTATATCATGTATATTTGTAGCACAACACACTTGTAAGTCTCTTTATTTTGAGGTTAGTCATTAAAAGGTATTCATTCCTACTCTAAAAAGAGGGGGAAACAAACATGGATTTTATCATAGTGATCAGAGCTCCTAACAGTCAAAAAGATAGATTTACATACACCTAAAATAACAACAAGACATCCAACCAGTCAGAATAAACTAGGTAAATAGTGAAAATGCTAAAACAATCATTATATTTGGCCTAGGATAATAGAACCCAACTTGGAATACAACATAAGTGCCACTATTATCCATATTTGGTGCTCCTATCCAAACAACAAAAAAACTACACTTTCTAAAAGTAGATAGAAAAGTAGGTTCAACTATAGTTTTGAACATTTAAACTAGTTCATAATCAATAGTTTTTAGTACACTTTTTCTTAGAGAATATAGATACATGGGGCATAATGAATGACATGATGGCTCTCACTTCTAGTTTTAGATATATCAATTGGTATAACTTCCAAATCAGAATCCATGTTTTAAACACTAGTGATTGGGAGTAATGTGCACAACACATTTGTTTTATTTTCTTTTCAAGTTCAATATTTCCCAGGAATTCTTATCAATTACATTACTTATTCCATATACAGGTGTTTGACATCATTTTGGAGTGGATTTCATGCAAGCCTAACTTCCACATTTTAGAGTGGCTTTCATATAAGTTTAGTACACCAGTTTTAGAGTGGATTTCATACAAGCCTAATCTCCATCTTTTGGAGTGGCCAAGAGTGACCTAATTTCCAACATACATTCAACTATCCACACTAGAATTTTTAAATCACATTACATTTATGGGATTTAGGAGGCATCTCATATGACATACATTTCATATTGGTATTAATTCATAGCTTCACTTCATGGGGCAATGATGGAGCCAAATGACTAGCTAGCCTTTGTATTCTTGAGCCATATATCTAGAGGGATTAGACACAGTTCAAGAATTGATCAACACACATAAAATCACCTAGCTTCACTTAGTGGGTGATGATGGATTTAAAGGGTTGGCCCTTGTATTCTTGAACCACTATTGGGAAATTGAGCACTCAGTTCCATTCATGATATTACTCTTGGTTCAACACACATCCAACATCACTCAACATCACAATAGTTTTTGTATTGGTCTGCATACCCAGTAAGGTGTATTCATTCCTTTTTCTTCCTCTCTCTCTTACCTATCTTTGTATGTTCTTATTTTAGATATAGTGTATCTAATAAGAATCGATCTACTTTCTATTTTCTATTACATATTCGCACTTCACAATGTACTCTCTCTATGCACACCCAACATCACAATAGCTTCATGAACTTCACCCTTGTAGGTAATTTTAGGTACGCTTTCTATTTTTCCTTTCTCCTAGTATTTCACTTCATTTCATCACTTGAGTAAAGGGGGGAAAAAGCTAGTCATATAAAATGTGAAAATTGGTAACTTGTGTGTGGCTAATGACACCCAACCCTTAAGTCCCTCTTTTTTTCTCTCCTAACCCTCTTAGGATTATTTTCATTGATTCTTAGTCATTTCTAGCCTTTTATACTTGGTCTCAACTCACCCATATTTTCTCTTCCCAAGAGAAATCAATCCCCCTAGGTCTTGTATACTTAGGATATTAGTGCTACACTTGGACTATAGCACCAGTGTCACTCCTATCCACTTTCAGTACTCCTGTCCAAGTGAAATTTTGGTACTAATGATCAATTCCTTCTAGTTCCCCATCCTTATCCTTGTCAACCCAACGTGAGCACATTCAACCCATGACCAATGGATCCCTATAAATTCCCATTCAAAGATCATTTTTAAAGAGTTGGTAATTTTTGCTAAGCAAGCAAGAATATAAGTAAGACTATTCAAGCAATCTTTCCTCTTCTCTACATACAACTAACTAATACACTTACAAGATTATTCAAAACCTTACACCAGTCCATAACCACCTCAAGTACATCTAGTTTAGCATTCTACTTATTTATACACAAAATTGAACAAAGCACATCAAATGGGAGAACTACATATGGCTTGATCCCTCTTTGAAGTATTGATATATAAGTACTGTGCCCACATAAGGGGTATGGATCCACTTCTAGTGAATCTTACACACACTAATCACCCATATTTCTCAAAATTAATAAAAACACACTGGAGTATAGGGTTTGAAGAGAAAATATTCTCTAGAAGGAGCTCTATACACTCTTGACTACCAAAACTTCATAGATAGGGTCACATAAACATAGCAAACAAAACCCAAAAAATTCATATCCTCAGGACAACAATGGTAAAGATAGACTACAATGCCAGTACCACTCCTATCTAGTTATAACACTCCTATCCAATCACAAAATGAAGGATAGATCTTAATTTTTGATAGTATCCCAATCCTATATAGTAACTTCCAGCCTTTGTCTTAGTTGGATCAGTTAATTTCTAGCTAAGTCTTCTTTTCTATCTCTTATTACTATTTTTAGAAAGGACAAAATTATAATATAATTTACACAAATAACTATTTTAATTATTGCATATTTATTTACTACTTTTACTACTCAGACCTTTTAACTAAATTAGGAAGAATACAACAATATTCCAAAAACTATTAAATTAGGTACTATATTGGCAATCCAAGTTGAATGATGAATAGGGAAAATAATCTATGCATTCAACATTTTCTAAATTTATACAAAATTGTTCATATAATATTCATATTATTTAGTTTATGTTTCTTCTTGAATGGTTTAACATTAGATTTTAAAATAACTCTATATTGCATTTCTTTCAGACAAAAATATTTTAAACAATCAAATGAATATGCAAGAATGTCATTATATTTTCTAATACAAATCACAAATTTGTTCTTTTCTTCTAGTGAACAAAATTTCCCAATGTTAACTAACCTTGGTTGTTATTTAGATCCATTGTTTAATTTTTCATAATCTGAAGAATTAAAAGAGTATTTTTGGATTTTATTTTTGATGAACCTATCATGATTGTCGAAAAGTTATTTCAATGAGACTAAGCCTTTAGGAATCTTATTTAATTTTAGTTTTATTATCCCCTCTTTATATTATTCTTTAGCAATTCCTTCCTTCTGAGTTTGAGAAAAATATTCTTTGTATGATGAATCAATTCCTTTAAAATAAAAGTTTATGAAGATATCACAATTTTCAAGAAAGCAAATGATTTGTTGATCATTATTAAATACCTACCAGTTATTTGAATTATTTGGTACACTGGGTCAATACACCAATTCAATTATGTATTTATCTATACCAATTTATGAATGTGGAATAAAAAATTAAGCTAATACTTCAAGCATGTATGCTTTTGAATAATTTTCTCTTGGGATAGTGTGAATAGAGAATACTTTAAAATATTATATATTATCCCATAATATGTTTTTATAATGTCTCAAATAGTCAATTTTTACTTGATACTGGCCTTTGATATGCATTACAACAAGTTCTCCATCACCTAACACTTTCAAATTTTTAATTTTCATCTCTTATGCAAGTTGTAACCCAAGTAAAAGTGCTTCATATTCTAAATTATTGTTAGTACACTCAAAATGTAACTTGTAAGAGAAAGGAATTATTTATTTACTCAAAGATATTAGAATAGTTTCTACACTAGATCTAGTTGAATAAAAATTACCATTAAATTCTAATGGACATACCTCATTGGGATTTATTATCATTATTTTAGGCATATCCAAATTTTTTTATGGCATCAAAAAATAATTTCCTTTACCTGTATCTTCATACAAGATATTTCCCCTAGGGTCATCTACTTTTTATATTGTGTATTTTTTTTCAATTTTGGTTTAAGATGTTGTTTCACTCCTTTGATTGATATCATTTCATGTGACAAGTCCCACTAAATTTCACCACCAAGTCACTTATAAAATTTTATCCCTAAGATAATGCCATAACCTACTAGGATGTTAACTAATAAAATGTTAATCTTGATCCACTTGTGATAAAAAAACATGTAAGAGCAACTTGAGAATCTTTAATTTGGCCAACAAGTTGAACTTGCTTTGATTCAATTGAGTAACACTGACCAAAGGTATTTAAACAAGTTAAGCCAAGGTCATCAGGGACTTTGTTTATAATTAAATTATCAGATACTCTTATGTTAATTATGAAATTAATAACTTTACATCCCTTGAGGAATAAGGAAATGTAAAAAGGATCAACCTTATTGGATTTAGAATTTGATGTGGCCATGGAACTTACTAGATTGGAAGAAGATTGGGTGGTTAATATTCCTTTGGCATTAGCCTTCTTTTAAGTGAGATTTTTTTCTTTGATAAATTCTAATAGCCTACCTAGTTGATCTGGATAAGCTCTCAAATATTCAACTTGTGACATTTGAATTTTAGGTTTATCAACATGGTCAATTATATAAAAATTAGGTGGGATAGCAAAGGAAGAACATTTTATAGGCTGAGATAAATTAGTAATATTATTGATAGGAGAATTACACTTTGAATAACCAATGGAAATATTTAGGAAGGGCTCACCTATTTTAGCCATGGAAGAATTAATTTAATAATATTTTATTTTCCATCACATTGTTGGTTTTTTTGATTCCAAGCTCTTGTGAAAATTATGAATGACTGAATTTTCATGTCTCCAACATTATCATAATAATCATCTTCATCTAAATTGAATTCTATGAACACATTTACGAAGTCACCACCAGGTTTTTCAATTTCACATTCTTGAGGATCTATATTTTCTAATTCATTTTATTCTTAAATTTCTTCCATTTCCAAAATGACATTCACAAGTGTATTTTGTTATGTCCTAATGCACACACACCCCATTTTTTAAATTTTAAACATAGGGACCTATTATTAAAAAACCTTTATCTATGGAACCATGCTACTAAATATCTATGACTAATATATCATGCATTTTTCATGTAGAGCTATTTTTAAAAATATAGCATTACATGAGTTTAAATTGTAAAAATCTAAGCTTAAACTAGTACCTTAAGTTATTTCAAACCTTGGATTTTCATGATCTTCACTTTTATATGATTTATGAACTAATGGATCTAATTTTTATATCCTGGTATGTATATTTTGATCATATGATTAATAGCCAAATACCATTAATTTCTCCCAATCAGGCCCACAATAAGGATTTCACATAGTTATGACACATGCCACTCTGATGTCATTAAGATTTTTAGACAATTATAAAATTTCTAAGTCATTTATGGCTTTAGATGATTACAATAGACTAATTTTTCTGAGCTTCTAAGCCACCCAAGATCTAAAAAAATTCCACATGGCATATTCATGTTAAAATGAAAAAACATAAACTTCATATGTTTATCAACAAATTTAATAGTTCCACATTCTTGTGTGTTAATTATTCCAAACTCTCAAGTCTCTAGGATTTTGAGATCATTCCACCTATCTTGATCATGATAATTTTCATCCAAGGGAAGGTTAAGTGGTTTTTTGGTCTACAATACAATAATCATGAGATTTCAAGCCCCCTAGGGTTCTTAGCAATTGATATTTGACACATTTTTAGTAATCTAATTCTTTAAAAATTTAAGCAATCATTTGGTCTATAATATAATGACTTTGATCTCTACATTATCTTGGATTATAAGATCAAGTCAATATCTTGATCATGCTAACTTGTGACCATGGAAGTTTATTCACCAAAATGAATAGCAATCTAATGCTATGAGCTTTTGTGCTTCCAATGCTTTGAGATCAAGCCATGTGGCTTGATCATGTTAACTCATTGCTATGGGACCTACCCAACACAATGATTAAATTTAAAAGACTAGGTTGATGAGGCCCTAAAAAGTGGAATTATATGGGGAAGGCATGTCTAAAACATAAGAAAGAATGATCGACAACATGACAAAGAAGCAAGTTGATGAAAGGCTAATAGTTGTCTCAAAAGTAATGACTAGACACAAATAATTAATGAAAGATCACCACTCAAAAAGTAAGGACACCTGCTAAAATTGATTGTAATAGTCAAATTTAAATAGATATTAAAATCAAAATTTCATCATTTACATTGAATTCACATGAATACATTTAATATTGTATCTTGTGAGTGATATATAAAAAATATATTAAATTGGTATTCACTTTTCTATTGCTCTTTTTTTTAAATTATTACATTCAAAAGCTTCCTAAAATCAAGAAATCCATAAATTTATTCATCTACTAAGCATGGAAAAAAAATTCCATGACCTAATAGGTGTTACAAAAATTAAAGGATAATAATGACCTCATTTTCAAAGCAAGGCAAGCCCTCAATCCCCTCCCCATACTCATTTATGGGATTGACTAAATATAAAGACACAATATTTGAGAAGAGTGCCTTGAACATTAAATTACCTCATTAATCAGTGATATATAAAAATTTCTAATCAATTTAGTCATATTATATAGAGGACAAACTCTCACCATATACCAAATAATGTATAGTTGATTTGCTACCAATTAACGAGCAAGGTCTCCACCAAGTTATAACCAAACATAAGGTAATGACATGCATTGACCTCTTGAAGGTTTTATTCATTAATGAAACAAATATTTTGGACATTATGAATGTAATTAAATTTTGGATGGTCTCTACTTATATTTTAAAAAGGGCATTCAAAATTTATCTTAGGATTTCCAATCCTGAGACCAACTACAATTAAGTCTTAGCCATTATATGGCTTGAGCATAATATTGTAAATGGGAAGTTGAAGCAATGGATTGCAAAGCATCATAGGAGAGATCCGAAGGGATAAATCTCCACCAATTGTATTTTTAAATTTAGACATGGATTTTCCATAGAAATTGTAGTGTTGAATATGTTTTATTATTTCCCAAGTATTACCTACATTCAATTCAAATGGGTTCTGCTATTGGATATATTTCTAACAACTAAAAAATTAGTAGCACTAAGGGAGATCATAAATACACAACTAATTCCATGAATACTCTACCTTTATAGGTGACCTAAGGATGGTAATTTACACATGATGTCTTACTTATGGTCATTGTGTATAATCCTTATGGCCAAGAATGGCAACAATCAACCAAATATTTGAGAAATAGGGTCAGAAAGGATTTATCATTTATGTTCATTCATAAGCACAAAAATGATATCAAAAGGATATGTATTGAGGTATATAATAATATATACCAAACTATCCAGGGTACCCCAATTCCCAAATTGTCAAAAAACATAACACTAACCCTTAACAAAATGGGTGATTATTGGTTATACCTAGATGTAAGAGTCATCCAAGTGGAAGGTACCAAAACTAATCATTTACTATTACCTCATCATGTTCTTGATCATATTTTAGAGTAAGAGATAGCATATCAATTTTCAATAGTATTTATTAATAATTAGTCCAGAGACATTTGGCCTACTACTTTAAAAATCCTTTTAGTATTAGACAACACCAATATGTGACCAGGTAAATTTAATTTCAATTGGTATAGTTAGGATGCAATACAACTTAAAAAATACACCATTAAAATAATGAGACCCTAAGAAAAAAATAAGGGATATCTCACAACCATATTGGAAAAGAAAAAGGTACATGTTTATTATTGTCACCAATTATATATGATTATGTTTAGGTTTTCTTAAATGATTTGGATGACTCTAAAGTTTGGATAAATATGAAGGATAATAAAATGTCTTTGATACTTGCACATGCCTTACAATATAATCTAGAGGCAACAAAGGAATAACCTTAGAATTCATGGAGTCAACAATGGATTCCATCTCCACCACATGGCTCTCAACCACCAGACCAAAATCTTTCTCCTTCAGAAGAAGTCATAGAATAGCAACTAGATCAATTTGGGAGTTAAAAGGAATTGAATCCTCAGCTCAAGAAGGAGATTTTGAGAGGACTTCCTAGTCCTCATGTTCCTTCCACTTAAAAAAATTCATATGAACAAGTATTTGGCATAGAAATTATATGCAATCATAAATGCATCATATCTATAAATCAATCCTAACTTGGAGAAGATAGATCCTACTAACACTTTTGATTGGTATACATTAGATAATTGGGAATATGACCAATATGTGGATCTGCTAAACCCAATTAGGGAATATATTATAACAATAATAATACAAGTGAGGGTTCCAAAGCCTCCAATCAAGCACAATCATGTAATAAGCCTAACTAAGCCCTATGTTTTCATACTCACTATACTAATAATAAGTAAAGCAAATAAATCTAATCTAGTGCTCACGAAAGATTGTGTCATAATATGGGGGCTAGTAAACAAAATAAAGTAAACATGTATAAGAGAATCTCAATTAAGCTAAGTATGAGTAATACCCTATTACATGGAGAAGAAGAGTAATATTATTCAAATCCAATACTTATGCTACTTCTATCTACTAAAGAGAGAAGTAAAGTTCAAGAATACTTACCTAAAATATGAACCTGTCAAGATTCAATCTCTCCCTTGGTCAAAAGGGATTCACAAGAGGTTGTTTTGGTTTGTAAGGATCACTAAAAAATTCCAAATCATCCAAAGACTTATCCACAATATAAGATTCTCTAAGTAGAAACCCTAAGATAACACTCCTTAAGCAGAATGGTGGAAGAGAAAATTGTAAAGATGCAAAAATGAATAATAAATCTTTATTATCTTTTTAACAATGGTGAAATGATCTTTTATATATAGGTGGATTTAACCCTAAGCCCTTATAAAACTTTTGGATGACAGGGTCAACCCAATTGACCTTGTATTGATATTGACAAAAAATCACTCAGTCATGGGCTAGGTTGGCTAAGAGCTGACCTAGACCCTAACTGAGTCTCACCAATAAGAGTATAAGGTTGACCTAGTTGACCTAGTATTGTAAACTATCAAAAGGGGTTTTAGGTTAGGAAAGAGGGGGATGGAAGGTAGGAAATGATTGGAGGAGTATACAAGAGAGAAGAATAAGCTTATGGGAATGGTTTTTAGGAGACAAGTGTGTAGATAACGAGTGGTAAAAGCAACAACAATCTTATGAAGCACCAGTGGTCCACCCACCCCTTTCTCTATGTACCCCTTAGGGATACACTCAGAGAGATTGAGACTCAATGGCTTCCTATAAGATAGAAAGCATTATTATTAAAGTTAAAAATATTATGTGTATACATATACCCCACTCAAAGCTCATCATATGTCACTCAAGTATAATAGGGGATGTTGTTTCAATAAAGAACATAGTAACACATAATGTTGAGGCTAAAAAATGTTGTAGTATTTTAAAGTATAAAATAACTAAAATTAAATGATTGAAAGGGATATAATTAAAAAATTAAATATGATGTGTACCGTGACTTACCTTTATCATTGGATGGTTGTCTATTGTGTTTATAGTTTTGATTGTGGAGGGAACAAAGACTGATTTTAACAAACCCAAGAATACAAAATTAAAGAGAAAAAACATAGGAAATCTAAGATAACTAGTGCTATGTGGATAATATGTACTTGGAAATTTGGCAAACTAGAGTGACAAGTACTATGTTGGACTAAATGACCATGTCAAAATTTAGAGTAAATCAGGTAACCTAAAATATAAGGCTACTAAAGACCAAAAAACTCAAATAAGTAAACCTTAAGTAAGAAAGGTAAACTCACTAACTCAAATATAGGATACATGTCAAAAGGATGGTAATAAAACATCACAGTAAAAGTAGTATAAATCCTTAAATAAAGATGGCTGAGCAAAAATGGCAAACCAACATTGATGAGGGAGAAGTAACAATCCTTACTCAATCATCAATGGAAAAAGGTGCATAAAAGGGAAAACAACATCAATGAGTTAGAATTAACAATCCTTACTCAATCATCAATGGAAAAAAGGTGCATGAAAGTAGAAACAGACTCAGTTGTCTGCAAAAAGGGGTGGTATAATAATGACAAATGGTAAAGAAAGAAAATTAAATCTCTAAAAATATAGAGCCATGGTATAAAGAAAGTAATACATAGTTGCTCAAACATATTGTTTTGGTCTAAGGATAGATAAAATTGAAACAAAGTAATGATAGCATGGTTTAAAGAGGTGAAGAAAAAGGAATATTAAAGAGGCAAAATTGATTTAGAATCACACATGCCTATCAAGTGGGGAAATGAAATGGGTTGAGGGAATAATGAAGGAAGAACAAAGGTACATGAAATCTTTATCAAAGTTAAGACATTCAAATTAATTTTGTCAAAACAAAAGGACTTTCAACCTTAAGGACTCTGAAGAACTTATCTTATCCACACAAATCTTAGGTCAAAAATTGATCCAAAAATTGAAAGATTTGGTTGAAAGATAATTCAATAAATAAGAACAACACAATTCAAATAATGTTATCTCTAAGAAGAGATGTTTTATTGATCAAATTTGCAGACCCAAACAAATGCTTATCTCTAAGAAGAGATGTCTAATTACCATTTTAGTTTACATCTTCATATATACATATTTTTAAAGTGTGAGGAGGATGTTGAAGGTCACCAATCTCAAGGGAGATTAATTAGTTTGACTTCAACAATATAGAATTCGAGGAATTACTATTTTTAGAAACTTACTATTTTTAGGCTACACTACTAAAATTGAAATTTGGGTCACTTCCATTGGGTTTTTAGGGGGTCCAAATTCATCTAGTAGATCTCCATGCCATCTCATGACATTCCCCTCATTATTATCTTTCCAACGGTTCAAATGGTGAGTCAATTAGAGCTACAGTGCAAAAGTTATGGCTCTTGGAAGTTTTATCATCAATTGGGGTGGACCCATCACTTGAATTGTCACCTGAATTGTTGCCCAGATCATTCCTCCCTCCTTGATAAGAAATGGTCCCCATTGCATCAATATTTGTCATCAAGTGTGGTAGTTTTACTTTGATTTGATTCCTGATGCATACTTGGAAGGGACTGTGATTTATGGAACTATGCAAGGCCTGATTGTTCACCATTTCTATCTTACCATCAGTTTGTAGATGGAAGCCTGTGAACTTCTTTAGCTCAATATCTATTTTCATCTATTGTTGTGTTTTTTGTGTAGTCAGGGCTATAACATTGGCCCCTTTGGATTCTTGTGGCTTCACCACCATAAGAACAAATTTCTTGGCACTAATCAGAGAGACAGATGTAGAAGGTGGTACCTTTGGTACCCTAGAACACCATGTTCTAAGAGTGAGAGTGATCATTTGAGTTCTTGATTCATATATTCCATGTCGATCATACATGAATGGTTGACCAAAGAGTACATCACAAACATATATATTGACCACATCACATAAGACCTCATCTTGGAAAGGTTTCATTGCATATGAGAGAAGACATTGGTGGGTGACATGGAGGTTTCTCCATGGACTCAACCATCTAATACTATATGGCTTTGGGTGAGGCTTCATGGATAGATTTAGGATTTTCAAAAAATTAGTGGAGATTAAATTCTTTTGACTTCCACTATCAAGAATGAAATGTAGAGGCTTACCTCTCACCCATAACTTAGAGTGAAACAACTTTTCCTTGTCATCTAGCCTCTCCTCATGGGTCTTTGATGAAGCAACAATGGCTTCAGGATCAACATCTACAATTTCTTCTTTAATCTCTTTGACTATAGGGTCTATATGAGGTAGAGCAGTAGATGTTGAGGATTGTGACTTAGAAAGCAGGGACTTGATGGCTCGACATTCTTCTTTGGAGTGAGTTCTAGATTTGTAATAATCACACCACTTTCCAGTCTTTCCTTCCTTTTGCTTCCAATTTTGGCCTCATGTTTGACCTTCTTTGTCACTTTTCCATTTTGAAGGCTGATTCTTCATATTCATTCTTCCATGCTTCTACTCAATCTTCACTGTAAACTTGTATGCCTCACCAATGGTTTCCAAATTGAAGAGTTCTATTTCTCCCCATATGTACCATTTTAGTCCACCATGATATTTGAGAACCTTGTGTTTCTCACTTTCTTAGATGCCCAATCTCACAGATAGAGAATGAAAAATGTCAGTGTAATCTTGAACAGACTATTCCTTACCTTGGTGAATTTGTTGCCACTCTATATATAGATCATCATATACTCCAATGGGGTAGTATTCTTCCTTTATAGCTTCTATGAAATCATCCCATGTAGGTTCCATCTCAAGGCCAATATCATCTACACTGAATCTCTTTTTGTACACTTCCCACCAATTTTTGACAGGCAATGATGCTTTCAAAAGAACAAAAGTAATCTTCTCTTTATTGATGAATTTATTTATAGAAAAATAAGATGACAATTGATCCAACCAATTTTCTACTACATCAGCATTATTTTTTCCTTCAAATGTAGGGATATCAAAATTCACCTAAACCTTGAAAGGTGTTGGGGCACTGAAAGGATGTGGGGGTATGGATGAGGAGCCAAAATTTCCCATCGAGATCTGGTGGATAATTTGAGCAAATTGTTGTATCATCTACGCTTGTTTTTTTGGAGGGATTCATTCACCATTTCATTAAAAGGATTGGATGTCTCAGTGTTGTCTGCCATTTGAAGTTGTTTGGAGCGAATAGGTGGATAGTCTGTTGGTTCTATTTTCCACCCAAGCTTCTTGTAATCTGACCTCATCCTTGGGATCATACACTTTAAAGACAAACCACTCTGATACCACTGATGCAAAACTTGAAAGCTTTGGTTGAAATATAATTCAAGAAATAAGAACAACACAATTCAAATAATTTTATCTCTAAGAAGAGATGTTTTATTGATCAAATTTATAGACCCAAACATATGCCTATCTCTAAGAAGAGATGTCTGATTTCCATTTTGGGTTACATATTAATTTATACATGTTTTTAAAGTGTGAGGAGGATGTGTAAGATCACCAATCTCAAGGGAGATTAAGTGGTTTGACTTCAACAATATAGAATTTGAGGAATTACTATTTTTAGAAACTTACTATTTTTAGACTGCACTACTAAAATTAAAATTTTGGGCACTTCCATTAGGTTTTCATGGGTAAAAATTCATTGAGAAGATATCCATGAAAAATCATGACATTCCTCTCATTTTTATCTTTCCAACGGTTCAAACAGTGAGTCAATTGGAGCTACGGTGCAAAAGTTATGGCTCCTGAAAGTTCTGTCATCAATTGGGGTGGACCCATCACCCGAATTGTCACCTAAATTGTTGCTCAGATAAAAAATTGAAGTATGTAGATCATCCCATGAAGGTTATATGAATTAAAATTAAAATTTACCTACCTTCCCACAACATATTCCCCATTCTTTAGGACCCCTTATAGAGTTGTCAATCTACTATGAATATTGGGTACTTGCATGAGTAAGCAGGTAGCACCATAGAGTTTTTTGAATTATCCTATTCCAATCTACTAGCCTATTGCACCCCAATTGACCTTGGTTCTAAAGTGAGGCAAAATATAGAGTTTGAGATTTGATTAGAGGTAGGAGATGTGATTTTAATCATGTTTTTTTATGTGAATTTGAATTTTGAGATTTGTATGTTGCCTTTTGCATATCATTTCCTTTTATTTCAAATCATTTGGATTTTAAATTTGTTGATGGATATTTCAATTCTTCCTCCATGTATATTTTGAAAACCAAACATGGGTGCCAAAGATTACTTTCATTTGAATACTTGGTACTTGGTTGCTAAGAGAGATAACTTAGAGAGCATGATGTCTAAGAGTCTCATAAAGTCAAGTGAAATAAAATTGTTGTCTTGACTTTAACCTTGTTTTATTAAATGTGGAGTGAAAGGAAAGGAAATAAATAAGAATGAAACATGAAATAATTTGAATTACTTTAAATTGAAAAAAAAATGTGACAAAGTGTGAAAAAGGGATACAATGATAGAAAAGTGTGATTCCTTATGATAAGATTGAAAGAAATGTACGAAAACATGCTAACATAGTTTGTTATGCAAATTTCATCTAACAAAAGAAGAAAAATCTAAAGATTAGAACAAAGATCAAGAATTCATAACCATTTAAAAACACATTATAGAAAATAAATGACAAGATGGTGATTTTATGAGGAAGGCCAGGTCCTATCCATGGTCTTACACTACAACACATAAAAGAAAAACCCATGAGGGTGCCAAAAAGTATTAGAAAAATAAATGGGATAGGAAAAAAATGGTATTTGTGAGGAATTATAGTTCCTATCCATGGCCTTACACTATAAATAATAAAATATAAACCCAAGGGGTGCCAAAAAGTGTGTAAAAAGTGAGAAAATAAAAGAGGATAAAAGTTCATCATGAGGAATATCGGGTCCTATCCATGGTTTTACAATGCAACTAATGAGAAAAGGGGAAACTAAAAGACCAAAAGGAAGGACTAAGGTTTGTGAAAAGAGGGAATTGATATAGAGGGTGAGACTCATGAAATTATCCTACAAAAATCATTAGATAGATAACATATAAAAAACATGAAAAAAAGGATCTTACACTAACGTCTATATCAAGGATGAACATGTGAGAGATAAGCTTGTGTATAAAAATGTTTCTTGAAGATTAATTAGTTTGGTAGCTTATAATATAGAATAAGAGTGGGCATCAAAATATTCCCCAAAGTGTAAGTGGATGTAGGGATGGGCATCTCTAGATGCCCAGAGTTTGAAATGATATGTGGGTGGGCATTGAAAAATTCCCCAAAAGATAGAGTAATGTGTGTATGGGCATTATAAGATGCCCCAAAATATATAAATAGGAAGAAAAGAGCACCCCATATAGTGTCTAAATGGATTTATGTTTTCCAAGAAGAATATAATAGGGGATTTCATGATGTTTGATAAAAATAAAAGGATGATAATAAATAAGAATGAGAGCGAGAGACAAAGAATTAAATTAGATATATAGAGAAATAAGTCATATAGGTAGGATAATAGGAAGATTAGAAAGTCATATGGGTCAACTAAGTATTTAAAACTAGGGAAATAGAGTTTTATAAGAGTACAAAGTCAACTCGATTATGTAATCGTAATTCTCATGACCCTACTACTCCCTATGATTGCACATTAGATCACATGTAGAATACCAACCATGGTCATCCTAAATTGATACATCCACCACATGCTTAGACCTCTTCTACATCATATTCTTACCTAACATACATACCTAGTCCATATTGGCCCTTTTGCATGCAAGACAAGCCTTATAAAGACCCCCAAGGCCTTTCAAGAGCCTGTTGACCAGCCCAGGACCCTATCTGACCAAGGTTCTAGCTTGTGTGAAGGAAACCCATTGCCTAGGCTGCATTTTTCCTTCACTAAATCCATGGCCTAGGTATAACATGCCCAAAAGTGCCAACATGAAGTCAAATGGTCAAAAACAACTAGTTTTAGGTCATTTGGTGGATTGGGGTTGGGATATATGCCTCTTTCTCATTCATTTGAGCCACTATCTTGATCATTTTATTACTCTTATTTTCTAAATTTATCAGTCTATTAGAATCTTGGTTGCCTCCTTGAATCTTTCTTGATTTTGGCTTGGCACAATAACTTCTATTATGACAGGGGATGCCCTACATTATTGTAGCTATTATTAGTATTTTTCATTGCTATTGATAGTGTTATTAAAGCTTGTGTGTTGTTACTTGACGCATCAAGACTCCATTACACATATTTTGTGCCCCTTGCATTGAATCTTCCATATATTGGTCGATTCTCCTTCACCTCCTCCATAGCTCTTAGCTCTTGGTCTGGACTCAAGTTACACACAATGTGATATTCTTCCTCTCTTACCTCTTAGCTTGGATAATTGGCTGGTAGAAATTATGCACATATCTTTTAGTTGGATATGAGTTTAATTTTGTTTACAAAGTAACACTCTTTATTTATTTGTAGTAGTATACATGCTAGGGTTTAATTTACTTTAGTGATTTAGTTGTTTTGTGCATTATTTAGAATAGTTTATGAAGTTTATGCATTCATATGTGGTTACAAGATATCTTCATTTCTTGAAATATTTACCATTAAAAATTATGCTTGCATTGGAAACATTTTTATTGCATATTAGGACTCTACATGCTCAAAATGAACAATACAACTTTCTCAAACAATCTCCCTCTCTTGCTAAACTAGAACATTGCATTGTTAGAAAACAAAAGTGTTGATTTGGAAAGATAGCTCAAATATAGAATATGCATGGTCTTGAACCCTTTCTTGGAAACTTCTTTATTTCTTAAAAAATCTCTCATTTGGCCTTAAAGTGCCTTAGATTCTAGATTTATATTTTAGTTGTTATCTCTCTCCATCTGATATTGTTGTTTTCACTTTGTTTATGCAATCAATAGACTAGTCTTAACTACTTGATTTACTATGGTTTGATCTGCTAGAGGTTCCTATGTACTTTTTACACTTGTTCATACTATCCCCAACCTAATTTAAAAGTCTATCTATAGCCTGATACAATCCAACAAAAGAGATAGTCACTATAGACCTCTTATAGCCCATAGAAGTATTGAGCCTTCTAGCCTCTTAGTGGTTTTATTTAGCACCCTACCAAACACTGGTGGTTCCATTCAGATTCTTGGAGATACATTATGGCACACCAAATGGGACCTCACATATAGTTTCACATCAGTTCTATCCCATTTAGATCTCTCTTATCCAACTCCCCTCTATTAATGGTTAGGCTTTACTTTCAATCATGTTTTAACTCTCACCTTGTTTATTTCCTCTTGCTTTAGTTTTATGTCTTTCTCTCTATAAGTTTTTCATAAATTTGCCTTTTTTTTTATACTTCATGTTGCTCATGTTTCATTTTATCCATGGCTAATATCCCACCTTTGGGATGCCAATCCTAGTGGATTCAGGGTCTCATCCTTGAGCTCACCACTGAGCAAGATATGCTTGCAATGAAATGCCATAAACACCATAGGACCCAAGAGCTTCCTTCGACCTAGCATGGTAGTCTATACCCTCTCATGTTCAAAAGGTAATAAGATTAGAAGGACTATAACCAAAAGACTCAGTCCCTTTTTCACTAGTCTAAGCTTCATTCGTCTAAGAATGCTTTATCTCAGCCTCATGTCATGCCTCATTTAGCCATTTGATTTGATAAGGATCTCCTTGCATAAATAGGGCCTAAGGATTTCTAGGATATCATTAATAATTATTGTATATGTCTTCATTTAAATAAAGTGCTTCCTTCTCCCCTTAGAAGTCAATGGAATGTTTCCTCTAAAAATAGTGTCATACCTACTAAGTGTTATGTGCTTCGACCAGTTCTCACATGAGTTCCTTGCCTCTTTCTTGATTCGATACTCTAGAGAAATAACATCCTCATATCCATGTTATGGGACATAAGTACTCTAACTTGGTGAGGTATCCCTATATTGGTGGTTCCTCCCATCCTCCTAATCCTTCTTTTAGAGTTTTTGATGAGCATGCTAATTTTGATCACTACTTGCACACTAGAGATCCATAAGATGCATATCAAGAGAATTAGTGGCCACTAGTTAACCCTTATGTGATGGCATGTGACCAGCACCATAGAGATCTTGGTCATCAAGACCATTTCCATGAATATGCCACATCTTCCCATTATCCCTGTGCGGACCATCACACTTTTCATGGCCATTCTCCACCCTATGGAAGAGATGATTTCCATTATGAGCATCTTCATTATCAAGAGCCTCCTCAACATCATATTCCCTATGGTTATGGTCATGGTGATGCCTATGGGCATAGGAAACATCATCTCCATCATGAACCCCCTCTCAAAATTTGTTTCCACCTTGTTATCAATCATGCTTATGAGGGTCTTTGTTAGAACCCTCTAGTCCTTTTGGTGCATGATATTCCCCTTCCTAATCCTATCCCCTAACTGCCTAAGTTTAATGGGATACATGACTCCAATCCCACAGAGCATATCATGGTATTCATGATGGTGTGTATGGATTGAGAACAAGATGAAGTCATGATGTTGAATCTCTTCATTCATTCTATGTGAGCTAAAGATCTTGTCTTATTTCAAAATCTGCCACCAGAGTCTTTCTTTAGTTTCTAACTCCTAGATGACTTCCTCTAATATTTCAATATTTTCAAACCATTTAACCTTAACATCCAATCACTCAATTTTATGACATATGTCAAGGGTAAGTCAAACTTTGATTTTATGCATATATGGTGCTCAACTATTCATACATATAGGACTAGGTTCTAAAATGACCAAATTTATGATATGTTCATGCAAGCATTGAGGTAGGAGATTCACCTTGAGGTCCTCAAGCATGAACTTACCTCTTATGATGAAGTTGTTAATGAGTTTATAAATATCAAAGTGTTTGAGGTACATGTGGGAATATGGACCATCCCTTCCCAAAAGTCATCCTCTTTGCATGATCATAACCATAATGCAATCGATGATGGTGTCATTGATTCTCCTCCCAAGAAGGACAAGAAGGATAGTCATGAGGTGAATGTTTTAAACAAATATATAGATGAAAATAAGGTTTTTGAATCAAGCATAATAAAAAATAGATGGTGTTTCCTTAGAACCCCACTAAGTTTTATAATTTCCATCAGATAAGGGATCACAATGATGCCAATTGTTCCACCCAAAAGTCTAGTGTGTAAGCCTTGCATCCATCTTGAAGTTCTCCTTTTATGATACCAAAATTTAATTTGAATGTGTTCAAGGAGCCTCTGCCTATCTATGATAAGAAGAAGAATAAAAAATCAAAGGCTAAGGCCCTACATTCTCCTTCTTACTCTTCCACCTCTTCTAACTCCTCTTCCCAGATAGACCCTAAATGGAAATCCTAGTGCAAGAGTAGCAAGGTTATTACTGCTATCAAAATAACCTCTATTTGGTATGAGTGATTTATCAACATGTGCTTTGATTGGGCTACCGAACTTGTTGGAGAGACTAATGGTGTTGGGTCACTAACCCTTTTGGAGAGACTAATGGTGTTGGGCCACTGACCTTGTTAGAGAGACTAATGGTGTTGGGCCATTGACCCTGTTAGAGAGACTAATGGTGTTGGGCCCCTTGTCTAGCCCATGTGAGTATGAAATCTTAAGCTGAAATTTGAATTTAGGCGTAACATCCATCCTCAAGCTAGACAATGTCCTTACTCTATCATAGAGGAGTTGTAGGGCCTCTTCACTAGGATCTCCATTTGGGACCTTCTTCACCTTTGCCCTTAGCAAAGGGGCCTTGTCTTGTATGAGATTAGGCTCTTTTGTGAGGATTCATTGCATGATGATGTCAAAGTGTTTTTAAACTTCAATGTATATGAGCACCCTCATCTTCCCATCTTATCTTTTAACCTAGCCTCTTTGCTAGATGCTTTAGTTATAAAAAACAGGGCTTGTTTCCCTCTCTACATTGAGACTTTTATTGATGATTGATACATAAAGTAGTGCATTATCAATGGAGTTGCATTGAATATCATGCCCATGCATGTGTTCAAAGAGATAAGGAGAATTTGAAAGAATCTTTCTAATTCTCACTATAACTAGGCTAGTTTTAATAATGGCATGGTTATGCCCATTAGGAACATGAATATCTGGGTCAATTTTGGCCCCAAGATAGTTAGAATCGAGTTTTGTGTGTTAGAACTTGATCTTTCATACAACATGATTTTCAGCTATCCTTAGACTGTTTCCATACAACCTATCACATTGGCCACATTTTTCATGGTATAGTTTGTGCACAAAGGTAAGGTTCACACCTTGGAGGATGATCCAAATCCCTAGGCATTTCTCTATGCAAAGACAAAACCCTCAAGTGAGGCTTTAGCTAGCTCATCATAGGGGTTTGTAAATTCTCATACACCCCTTATTTTTGAGTCTCATTTGTTTAAAGATGAACATTTTGATCCATTTGAGTATCGATCAGTGTTGATTCCTTCAGAGTCTAACACATGTCAGCTGACTCCTTATTCCACTCCATGATGTAAGACTAACTCATCTATTTTTGGAGATCTATTCCAAGATATCTCTTTAGATTTTGATCTTCCCCTTATATTGTGTTTTACCCATCAGAGTGTAGGCTCTCTCCATGTATTTCTCACTAAGACCTATAGAGTGGCTGAGTCTGATCTTGAGTGTTATTTTATTCATTTTATGGCATGAAACTTGTTCAAGGAGAGAGGCTTATACCAATATCATGCATGCTTGATGTAAGTATCATTATCCCCTTGATCTCTATTTTTTGGAGATTTATCTCACAAGTGGAGCAAACCTAGGCCTTTCTATGATGCATGCCTTGGTAATTGAACCTAAAGTGTTAAATGAGTTGCTCTCACTCGTGCCTAAGTGTTTTGAGGAAGGTAATGCTATGGATGTTGAATGATATATAGATATCAACCTTGGTACTTCAGCAAGGCCTAAGATCACCAAGATCAACTCCAACCTTAGTCTTCATGAATGAGATGTTTTAGTCACCTTATTGCATGAATTTTTAGACATATTCACTTGGGAATACACTGATATAAAGGGCATGGAACCTGACATAGTCATCTATAATCTCATTATGGATAATGTGACTTGGACCATTTGCTAAAATAAATGGCCTATGGATCTTAAAGTCTCTAAGTTGGTCAAAGCAGAGATCAAAAAACTCATCTGAGTTGGATTTATCCAAGCTGTTGACTATCTCTGATGGATTTCTAGCATTGTCCCCATTCTCAAAAATAATGGGGCTATTTAGATTAGCCCCAAATTTTAGGATATCAGTATGGCCTACCCAAAGGATAACTTTCCTACTCCTTTGATAGACTAGATTATTGATTCCACCACTATTTTTGAGATCATGTCCTTCATGGATGGTTTCACTAGATATAACCAAGTCTAGATTGCACCCAAAGCCCTGCACAAGATGAAATTCACTACCCCATGGGGTACCTTCTACTACATCATCATGCCTTTTGGTCTAAAGAATTCTAGGGCCACATATCAACATTCCATGACCTTATCCAAAAGATAATTGAGTGTTATGTTGACTATTTCCTCATAAAATCCTACAAGTGGGATGAGTATGTGCAAGAACTCATAATAATCTTTGAGCATCTCTGAGAGTATCACATCAATATCAACCCCAAGAAGTGTATTTTTAGTGTTTTAGTTGGAAAGATTCTTAGATTCCTCATCTAATAGAAGGGTATTAAAGTGGATCTTAAAAATATCAAGGTGATCCTTGAGATGCCTCCCCCACGTAACCTTGTCCAATTTCAGTCCTTCCTAGGGAGACTCAACTTTCTTAGATGTTTCCTTGAGGAGAATGCCCATAAATCCATACCCCTCACATGTCTCTTGCACAAGGACACTTTTTTCTTATGATCTACTAAAATCTAAGTGGATTTCTATAAATTAAAGTGTATGATTCATAGTCCTCCCATCATAATGGAACCCATTGAGGGGCATGAGTTCATATTATATACCTCTATGATTAATATTTCCATTAGGGGCATGCTATGCAAAAAGTACAAAATTGGTAGAGAGAGAGGTATTTACTATATATCTCACATTTTGATTATCCCTAAACTCAACTAATCTCTTATTAAGCATCAATTCCTCTCTCATCTTCACTACAAAGAAGTTATGACATTGCATGTTGGGCTAGATTACCAACATGATTATCTAGTCCAATCCACTTTGCTACTTGCTCAATAAGATGCATCTTATCAGTAGGACTATGAATTGGATCATGCTTCTTCATGAGTTTAACCTCTACATAATTAACAAAAAGTCCACCAAGGGCTTGGATATGGCTGATCAACTTGTGGTGTGCCCACTACCAAACCCTAACATGGAGTTAGTTGATGATGACTATCCTAATGAGATGGTCTAATTGACTGATCAAGTTTAGGTCTTTGAGTGTGATTGGTATCAATACATTGTCTATTACCTTGGAGACCAATCTTATCCTACCATTGCATCATCATAAGAATGATAATAAATTTGTAAGCTCACCATCTTCTATGTTATATTTGGTGGCATCTTTTTCAAGAGGGGTCTTGATGGTGTACTGATGTAGTGGCTCACTACTGCGGACATCCCTCTCACAATTGAGGAGTCTCATGGGAGAATTTGTGGTGGCGACCTAGGAGGGCAAGTCACCACTTAATGTATTATTAAGATGGGATAATACTAGCCTAATTTTGTTAAGGATGCCATATAGTAAGCCAAGAAGTGTAAGATGTGTTAAGTCATAAGGGATGCTATCAATGCCTTGATTGACCTTTACACTCTATTTTGGCCACTTGGCCCTTCTTAGTTTGGGCTCTCAACTTCATTAGTGAGGTAAAACCTACCTCTTTTGATGGCCATCAGTAGTTCATCACCACCACTAACTATTTTATGAACTGGGTTGAGGCCATGCCTCTCAGTGCCATGTGTGGGAAGACCATCACCAAGTTCATCCTGAACCAAATTATTTTTAAGTTTAGGGTTCCCACTAGAATTATGGTTGACAATGACTTGAGATTCCAAATCCCTAAGATGTGTGAGCTCACTAAATGCTTTAGGTTCAAGTTCCATTTATTCTCTACCCATTACCTACAAGGAAATGGACAAGTAGAGTCTTCAAATAAAACTTTGAAGAAAATGATACTCTATACCGTTGCATAGTCCAAGAGAGATAGAATATCATGCTTTATCCTACCCTTTAGGCCTATCGAACTAGCTTCTAAATGGTCATGGGGGTAACCCCATACTCTGTCATGTATGGGTCTAAGGCTATTATTAATCTAGAGGTATTAATCCATTTTTTATGGGTTAAGACATTTATTTATCTTTCTTATGAGGAATAACGCACTGCTCACTTTACGGAACTTGAGTAATTAGATAAGTGATGCATGGCTGATTTTGAGTACAAATGTACTTACCAACACCATTAGGGCCACCAATTTAAGAAACTGGTGCACCCTCATCAGTTTAAGTTAGGTGATAGGGTCTTTATTTTTGATAAGGAACATCATAAGAAGGGAAAAATTGCACATAAGTGGTTTGACCCTTTTGTCATCATTGCCTCTTTAGAGAATGGGGATTTTCATCTCTCAACCCTTGAAGGTGATCCCCTATGGTACATAATTAACGGGTTCTACCTTGAGACATTTCATGTAGAGGGCCTGCATGGCCCTGTAGGAAAGTCTCCTATGTGGGCAAGATGAACTTTTCCTCTCTTCTATCACCACTAACCTCCATGCCACTAGTATATGTGTGTGCACATGGGTTCTTCATTATCAGTTCCTACTATCTAATCACATGTATCTAGTAGTCTATATTAGATGAATCATACACATCACACATAAAATTATATACACATATGTGATAATAATGATAAAACCACTATATATATCATAATAAATACATATTTTTCTCTAGGTACATCATATGGGCTCACAATCTCCAAAAACTACTATGTGCATAGCTACATATTCATACCTAGTCGACCTATGATTGGATGATATCTATGATAGTCATGCTCTAGGTGGAGATATCAATATCTACCTCTTGACCAATTTAGATATAGTCTTCTCTAGTGCATCTAACTAATCTACCCTCACTCTAGGTGACTCAGATATTCTAGTCTACTCT
This sequence comes from Torreya grandis, assembly GCA_037957365.1. Lineage (NCBI taxonomy): Eukaryota > Viridiplantae > Streptophyta > Pinopsida > Cupressales > Taxaceae > Torreya > Torreya grandis. The sequence continues at coordinate 33,870 of JARHVA010009887.1, forward strand.
CGAGCTAGCTCAACCCACAGTTGATCGATCATAGGCTTTACTCTTTCTAGTCTCACCTCAGTTTTTGTTGAAACTACCTTGTGGTTTGATGTAGGTGACTTATTTCATTGTGACTCAACCTCTAGCTATGGACTCATATATCATGCCCTGACTAACTCAAGTGAGGCTCATGTACCTACCCATTAAAACTAAGTATGTGGCTCTACCCCCATCGATAGATGTAGTACCTACTCTATTAGTGGTGTCACCACAACATCAAGGAATAGATCCCTCAATAGTAGGTCTATCTAAGGCCCAATCTATCTAGGCTAATCTTTTACACACACACATAGAGCACATTTGTTAGTCACATATCGAATCTTGCTAAGGATGAGTACCAAGATGAAGTGATATCTAGAAAATACATGTGTTTAGTTAGTAATGATAATGGCGTATATGACCCTCCTATAGGTCATGCTCATCCTAGTGGTGGTGGTCCTCACTGTGGTGGCCTCTTTCCACTATCACCCTCTCTCTTTACCTCAACTTCCTATTGGGGTCAACCCTAGCTAGCCTAGGCTATGTCTATCTCCCTCACCCTACCAAATATTGTCTCCCTAGATGATGGTATGATACTTATAGACCTCATAGCTCTTCTTATCCCAAGTAGTGATCTACCCTAGCATCCTTAGACCACACTATAGACTTGTAGGGATTTTAGATGTAGGTAAACAATATGTCTAGATCTAAGGTGTTTCAGATGGGACCCTATCTTCAAACCATGTAGCCCATGCCCTACCCTCCTCTAGTATATGGTACACCTCACTTCCATATGGTGTCCTCAGTTGTGTTAGTGGGATCCTCTCATAGGCCCAAGACATGAGTAGATAGGGCTATGTTAATCCACCTAACCTTGTGCACTAGATGTGATCTAGATATTAGTATAATCCATATAGGATATACTATCCCTAAGCAAATATATGTCCTCCCATAATGCATTGGACAAGTCATGTCCATGAGAGTGGTAGTCATCCTATACTTTGGTTGATGTAGAGCTTCCTGACCATAGTCCTTGCTATCACAATCTAGAGAGTGGGTACCCTTGGTGATAATTATGTGATTTGTGCTCCATGGTTATTCTACTATAAGTGGAGTCCCACCAAGAAGATATTTATTATTTCTATGTCTTGCATTGGTGGTAACTCTATCTCTCTACCCATTAGCTCTACCCTATAAAGTTGGTAGACATCCTCAATGCTGAGGATGACCTCTAGCTTATGCTCCAATAAGAACACATGCCTCTTAAGTATCCATACAATCACTAATGTGTTGACTAGGTATTTAGATTAATGAAGTGAGGGTACATGTACTAGTCACCAAATTCCTACACTCTACAGGTGATCCTGGTCTACCACTGGTAGAGCATCTTCCTCCTTAGCCAACCATGCTGGAACTCTCTCCTAGTTGGTCACTTCACATGACCCTTCTCCCTATGTTAGCCTCTCTTTCACCTATGAAGGTCTTCCCTCCTCTGGTAGGATAACTCTTTCATGTGTCTACACAAGCAAGTGAATAGGAAAATGGATTAGTCTACTAGCTTAAAAATGAGTAAGAGCAAGTAAAAAACTATGTTTTTTATCTATCTTATTTTTCTTTCTTCTTCCTCTTCAGGCCACTTCTAAGACCTCCCAAGTTCTATTGGGCTCCCTGAGGCCTATTTTGAGGCTTCTCTACCTAAGGTTGTAACATTTTGGGCAAAGCCATGGATTGGCTCAACCAGGTTACAACATGCATTGGGATTCCCTAGGAATCCCTAGGGTTCCTTCTCTTTTGCTCTATGGGGCTTGATTTGAACTCCTATTTGTCTCAATTTCTCTATCTCATTAAGCCCATCATTTTGACTCCTTGTTTTCCTTGATTTATCCATTGAATAACCCAAAATGAGTCAAAATGTATTTAGGGCCTCCCAAACCCTAAAAAATGAATAAATTTGACAAAATTCATTCATAAGATTTACCGAAAATATCTTGCATGTCTTTGATGATCATCCTCATTTGCTTCACTTGGGCTTTGGTTACTCGTGGGCTTTCCTCTATCTCTCTCAAAGTAAAAATAACCTCTTTTCTCTCTTTTTCCTCTTTTTAGCCCCTTTTTCTTGCTTTTTGTGGGCCCTTTTTGGGTTTTTTACCCATTTTTTCATTTTAGACTACAAAGCCTTCTTCTTATAGGTTTTGTCATGTTCTGAGTAGATTAATGACCTATGTTTTTTAATCTAAGGCTTCTTTGGGCCCACTCTAACCTTGTTTTGGTTCTCAAGACCCCTTTCAAGTCCTCATTGACATCTCAAGCCCATGTCCTATCTCATGGTCACCCAGGGATAGAAGTTACTTGCTGTGATTTTTTTAGTTAGTCATTTCTCTACTTTTCTACAATCGATCCATTCTAACTCCCTCTATCTCTTGTTTGATTTGTTTATAGGTAGGGTTATCAGTTGGTTGTGGTGGTTCAAGATTTACTCTAGTCTTGTTGACTGGTCTTTGTCCTCTCTAAACTTCCCCCCACTTTCCCTTATTATCTATTTACATGGACAATGTTGGTCAATTATTATGATTGTGGCTTGATTTCATTATTTTTTTCCCTCATGTAACTCACTTACATCACTTCAGTTACAAATCACCTTTATGTAGTCATTAGTCTTGCATCCTCAGCCTCTATTATGGTGCACCTCTTAGTGGTAATTCACACTGATGGTGTAACTCAGGGCAACCCAAGACCAATAGTTGTGGCTTGGGTTATCAATGATCAATGGGGATATGAGATTGTTATATTTGGTTTCTTCCCTTCAATTGAGATGAATAATGCCACTGAGTATCATGTAATCATTGACACCTTGATCAATGCCCATGAGTGAGGAACATGATTTATGTAGTTATTCTCTAACTCACTCTTAGTCGTGTCTCAACTTATCAGTGTTTAAGACATCCTTAGCTCTAAGTTACTCCCCCTCTTTAAGGTGACATGTGATTTTCTCTTTTTCTTTGAGGATGTATAGGTCACACATATCCCTTATATGGAGAACACTAGGGCTAATGCCCTAGTGAACATCATTCTAGATAGTATGCTTTGATTTGATATCACATATGTCCCTTATTTATAGGAGCTAGAGATGGATTTAGATTTTGGATTATGTAGCATTTGCACTCTCACCTATGGATCATGTCATTGACTTCTTCTGCCACCATCCTTATCTGGTAAGTGTAGGTAATTTTTCCTTTTATCTTTTTAGTTATTACTTCCCTTTGCTTTGGTGTGTCTTCTAAGCACTACACAACACTCCTTATTCATTTAAACATTGACTACTTATACCTTGGGGGAATATGTAATCATACTTCCTGTGACACTCCTCCTCCCTATGATTACACAGCAACTCACATGTAGAATATCAACCTTGTTCATCCCACTTTAAGATATCCACCATATACTTGGACCTCTTATGTATCATATTCTTACCTTCCATATATCCCTAGTCCATATTGACCCTTTTACACACAAGACATGCCTTTTAAAGACCCCTTAGGGCCTTTCAGGAGCCTGTTGACTAGCCTAGGACCCTATTTGACCTAGGCCATGGCATATGTGAAAAAAACCCATATCCTAGGCTATATAAATTTCCTTCACCAAATCTATAACCTAGGCCATGGCCTAGGCATAATGTGCCCAAAAGTGCCAAAATGAAGTTAAACAGTAAAAAATGTCTAGTTTTAGGTCATTTAAGGGATTAGGGTTGGGATATATTACTCTTTCTCATTAATTTGATCCATTTTATTGATTATTTTATTTATTTAATATTCTCACTTGATTAGTCTATTGGAAGCTTGGATGCCTCTTTCAATCTATCTTGATTCTTACTTGGCACAATAGCTTCCATTGTGATAGGGGATGCCCTACGTTACTATAGATATTATTGGTGTTTCTCATTACTATTAACATTATTATTGAAGCTTTTGGGTTTCTCCATGCTCCCTCAAGACTCCATTACAATTTTTTTTTCCCCTTCCATTGAATCTTCCACAAATTGGTGTCTTCTCCTTCACCTCCTCCATGACTCTTAGCTCTTGGTCTAGAATTAGCTTACACACATCCTAATCTTCTTCTTATCTTCCTCTTAGCTTGGAAATTTGGTTGGTATAAATTATACACATCTCTTGGAGTTGGATATGAGGGAAATTTTATTTAAAAAGTTAAACTATTTGTTTATTTACAATAGTATACACATTAGGGTTTCATTTATTTTACTAATTTAGTTTTTCTATGCATTATTTAGAATAGTTTCTAAAGTTTATGCATTCATATGTAGTTACAAGATATATTCATTGCTTGAAATATTTACCATTACATGTTATTCTTGCATTGAAAACATTTTTATTGCATATTAGGATTGTACATGCTCAAAATTAACTATACAACTTGCTTAAACAATCTCCCTCTCTTGTTAAACTAGAACATTACATTGTTAGAATATACTAGTGTTGATTTGCAAAGAAAGCTCAAATATAGAATAGGCATGCTATTTAACCCTTTCTTGGAAACATTTTTATTGATTAAAACATATTTAATTTTGCCTCAAAGTGACTTAGCTTCTAGATTTACATTTTATTTGTTATCTCTCTCCATTCGGTATTATTGTTTTCACTTTATTTATGCAATCAATAGCTTAGTCTTAGCTACTTGATTTATTGTGGTTGGATACAATAGATGTGCCTATGAAATTTGTGTGCTCATTATTAATATCCCTAACTTTATTTATAATTTTATCTATATCATGTTGCAAATTGACAAACTAGATAGCCATTATAGACCTCTTGTAGCCTACAGAAGCCCTGAGCCTTCTAGCCTCTTAGTGGTTTGCTTTAGTACCCTACCAAACAATGGTGTTTCCCTTTAGACTCTTGGAGATATAGGTTGACCTAGTACTATTATTTGATTGGTAAAATAGATACAAAGTCAACTGGTTTGACCTAGTACTATAGGTAAGAAGAAAAATAGTTTATAAGAGATTATGCATAACAAAATGATAGTGTACTAAAAATAAGGTTTTTATATGAAATGTACTTTTAAATAAAGAAATATAAGTAAACACACAATTAATTGGATCAGTGAGAATGATCCAATTGAGGCACATGATAAAAACCTTGCACCAACACTGACCAATGCAAATTTTTATAGTACAACATACAATGAGCAAAGAACAAGTAGCCAACTAAAAATTAAATGCCAACTAAGTGGTCATCCTAAATGTTTTTATTATTATAAAGTGTTATTTTAAGTGTGATAGGGAAGTTGGCTAAAATTAAGGAACTAGAAATCAATCTATGCATGCTTTCGGGACATTTAAGTTGAAACCAATCTATGTTGGCAATGGTACTAGCTTGGTATTGGGGCCTAGCCCCTCACTTCATGATCCCACAACAATAATCATGTCAGGTGATTTGTCAATATATACCATTAACCATGTGTTTATACTTGGCTAAAAAGCCAATTTGAAATTCCCCTTGGTGATGAAATCAAATTAGGTAGGCCTTGGGTAGACAATTATTTAAATGCATTTTTGAAATTATATGATTTGTTAGTGTGTGCAAAAAAGAGAAAAATAGTGAAACTAAATGTTATATTGAAAAACCACCTAATTAGACTATGTGATCTATTATAATCATGTAAACAAGTGAAAGTGAAAGTGTGAAGTCATTACTAGCATATATATGTTAATTTCCAATTTAAAACATAGTACAATGTCAGTTCAGATGATAATATATGCAAACATTACATAATAGATTCGACAATGTCACTATTATACTACAAAAGTAAAGGGTCTTCAATAAATATGTTAATAGGGTCAACCTAGTCTTTCAAATAGAAGATAAAATGCAGAACTAGGTCAACCAGGTTGACCTAGTTTTTTGTATGATGGCAATTTTAAAGACTATAAATAGTGTAAAATAGAACTATAAGGAAGAAGTAAAATGAGAGAGAGAGAGAGAGAGAGAGAGAGAGAGAGAGAGAGAGAGAGAGAGAGAGAGAGAGAGAGAGAGAGAGAGAGAGAGAGAGAGAGAGAGAGAGAGAGGAACCTTGGTGGGTTAGAAGATGTAGAGGAATATGAGATTTCTATTAAATTACCTTGAATGCTACTTAAAAATTCTACCAAATTTGTCGATTGAGCCGACCTAGTTATGTAATTCCCTATTTACTATAACCTATGAAGATAACTATATTGGCATGGCCAAGCTAGTATGTTTTTTGGAAACCTGTAAGATGACTATACTAACCTAGTCAACCTAGTTTGTTTTATGGAAACCTATAAGAGTACTCTTTTGATCTATTCAACCTAGTAACCTATATTTGATGAAGACCTACATAAATAAAATAGAGTCATATTTGATGTGACTATGTGTTAAACATATGCATAGAAGTTAAAAACTATATCGGCCCTGTCGACTTAGTATCACAAATATAGAAAAATAATAAATAAAATGATATAAAAATGAAAAACATGAAAGAAAATATGTAAGGGTTAGATTAAAATTAGGTTCACTAGAATATATGCAATTATAAATGTATCATATCTATAAATCAATCCTAACTTGAAGAAGATAGATCGTACTTACACTTTTGATAGGGGATAAATTAGATAAACAGGAACATGACCAATATATGGATCTACTAGACCCAATTAAGGGATCTCTTATCATAAAAAATAATACTAGGGAGGGTTCTAAAGCCTACATTTAAGAACAATCACACAATAAACCTAACTAAGTCATATATTTTCATATTCACTATACTAATAAAAAATAAAACAAATAAATATAATCTAGTGCTCACCAAAGTTATGGAATAATTTGGGTGTTAGTAAACAAAATAAAGTAAAAACTCATAAGAGATTAAAAATTAATCTATGTATAAGTAATAACCTAATGCATGGAGAAGAAGATTAATATTATTCAAAAACCAATACTTTGGCTAATTCTATCTACAAAATAGAGGAGTAAAGTTAGAGAATACTTACCTAAAATATGAACCCATCAAGACTCAATCTCTTCTTTAGACAAAGGGGATTTGTAAGAGGTTGTGGTTTGTAAATATCACTAAGAAAGGCCAAAGAATCCAAGGCTTTTCCACAAGATTAAATTCTCTGAGTAAAAACCCAAAGCTAAGACTCTTCAAGTATAATTGTTGAAGATTAGATTGTAAAGAAGCACAAATGAATAATAACTCTTTATTGTCTTTTCAAGAATGGTGAAATGATCTTGTATATATAGGTGGATTTAACCCTAATACCTTCCAAAAGTTTTGGACAATAGGGTCAACCCAGTTGACTTAGTACTGATATTGACAAAAACTCACTAGGTCATGGGCTAGGTCGACCAAGAGCTGACGTAGACCTTAAATGAGTTTCACTAATAAGAGTACAAGGTCAACATAGTCAACTTAGTACTATAAACTATCAAAATGGTTTTTAAATTAGTAAATAAGGGGATGGAAGGTGGGAAATGATTGGATGAGTATACAAGTAAGAAGAACAAGTTTAGGATAATGGTATTTAGGAGATAAGTGTGTAGATAACAGATGGTAAAAGGGACAACAATCCTAAAAAGCACCAATGGTCTGCCCACCCTATTTCGGTGTAACCCTTAGGTCATACACTCAGAGATATTAAGACTTGATGGTTCTTGGAAGATAAAAAACATCAGTATTTGATAAAATTTAAAAATATTATGTGTATATAGAAACCACTAGGGAGAGGCCAACCATTTCCTCATCTTATCAAAAGGAAATATTTTTGTAATTAATCCTTTGCTTTGTCTTACATGATTTATCCAAGTGAGCCTCTTAATTCTTGCAATCAACTTGCACTTGAATTTTAATTTCCATTAACTCTCCCAAATACCCTAAGTCCCCTCAAAGAAGCCCTATGCCTTCCATCTCTTCCACTTAATCACCTTCAACTCCACATCCTACCATATTTGTTCCCACAACCCTTCTACCATCTCATACACTATCCATTCCACCTATATTCACTCACCAAAGGAAGCACAAGGAATCCCATCCTCCTTCTCAAGATTAAAAAACTAGAAGAAAGACCATCACTTGGTATCCCTATCATATAAGAAGTTATTGAGGAGGAGAAGAAAGATATAGAGGCTACAATAGAGATGGAAGAAGAAGAACCAAAAAAAGTGATATCATTAGCTAATTATCCTTTAGAAGAACAAGATTAGGAGATAGGCATGACACAACTAGATGATTATGAAATGAAGTTGGAGAAAGCACAATCTTTGAGTCTAGACAAACATGAAGGATAAGACACATCATCTAGGATCACACTAGAACAAATTTATAAAATTGATGAGGTAGTATTTTCTATCATTTATTTTTGGCCTAATATATAAATTCCAACTATAAGTTTAAATGTAGTACTGCTTAGAATTATGTCATCTAGTTATATTGTCACTAGTATGGATTTAGATATTATTTCATTACCAAAACTAAAATTGACTCCTAGTGTAGTCCACTTTGAGAATTTGATTACAATTTCCATTTTTAATAAGCCACCATTTCCTAGGAAAAAGTTAATCCAAACTAGAACTTCTCATGCCCCATCCATTAGCCCTACCAATATCAACCATGACAATAGAGATAACTCTAGGTTTAACTAGATTCTTGATTGAGGTGGCACCCAAGAAAAAATTCTCTCTATGGAAAGTGGTTGGCTAGAAAGTCCCCAAAATTCCCATTCAAATAAGTGTTTCATTTCCAAACACTATGATCACATCCCTTCTAATAACATCTCAACCTTTTATATCTTTATAACTTACTCAAGGAGAAGAAACATGAGAAATTATAGTTCCTTAATGGGTAAGGGAGATGCAAAATGTTAGGGATGAAAGGCAAAATATAGTTTTAACAAATCTACCCACATTTTCCACTCAATTTGACAAAGAAAGTGTAACTATACACAGAGTGAGGAAGAAGAATATTGTAAATACAAGAAAAAAGGAGAGATAGAATTTGAAAAATGAGAAAAAAATATTCTCATTATCTAAAAGACCCAAAACAAAACCCAATGAACCTATTGAATACATTAAAGATTTGAACACTTTTGTGGATTCCACTAGGTCAGTTTTGAAGGAGATGTAGCAAAGCACTGAAGATGCCTTGAAAATGTGGAAGTAGATGAATATTATATAGTCTCTTCATGAGGTGATTGTTGAGGTACATAGTGCATCTAAAAAGATGTATAATATTTTGTTAAATATTAGAGTGTCTAGGGTAGCTAGTTAGGCCCATAGAACAAACATTATCACATTGTGGAATATAATGAAGGATAAAGAAAGAAGATTGAATTTTTTGGTTCAATGTTCTAGAATTAGTGATTTTGATCAACTGATTTCGATGACCAGCATGGATGATTCTTGGTGTTTAAACTATGTTATTACTAAAAGGGATGCCTACCTAACTAGTCATAGATAAATGAAGAAGCTACTAAGTTTTTTTTATTAATCATGAAAGTGAAGCACTAAATTTTTTGAGAGACATGCGATTAACTAGGGTGATCACCCAAGCATGTGAGCTGATCAACCAACCCAATTTTGAGAACTTTTCCCACTCATATGTTAGATAATTTAAATAAGAAGTGGAAGGTAATATATTAAAAACTAGAAAAGAGGTATTATAGTTGGTTAGTTTTTCTAAAGATAGAGTAACAAGGGTTGAGGTATTAGTGGGTGAGTTCAATAGATTGGAGGTAGAATAATAAAGATTAATAACTGAGGAAATCAAAGTTTTCATTACTAAATTTTGAAGTCATAGATAAAGAATTTGATGTAACTTATGCACTGGGTGAAGTGTTAAAGGCTAAAGAAGCATCTTGTGGATCAACAAAATCCACACAAGTAGTTGTTAGTCCCCCCAACTTTACGAATATCTTAGTCCATGCCATAGTTATAACTGATGTATCTTCATCAACTAATCTATTTAATAGTGTTGCATCAGTACTTTACTTTTATAATGATTTTTTGTTTGCATGTCTATCACCACAGTGGGACTTTAGTTCCTAATCTATTATTATACATGTATAATTTACTTTTAGTTGGTAAATTTACTTTGACTATTATGATTGTAACATACATCTTTGCATGATTTTGAATTAGAGGTTATATTTTTAACTTGTAATTTTAGGTGAAGATTGAAGAGATGAGGCCTTCCCCATACCAAGATTATCAAAAAATCTAACCTCCCAGTCACAAAGATATGAGAATTTTAGTTATTCATATTAATAATAAATTCAAAGAAGTTTTGATTGACTTGATTGTTATGTAAAAAACTTCATTCTTCTCCAATTCTGTAGATTGATTGAGATGTTCCATCATTCTGGTATATTAACGATTTAATTGTTTATGAATTATCTATTTTAAATACAGTCTTTCATTTTTAGCTATAGTTGAATTGAATATCTTTTTCATGTTTATCATAATCCTCTTGTAATGTGCAACAACAATCTAGAAATTAGGCAACTTTTGATTTCTACTTGTTTGAGTATACTATGTTCTAGTTTCCTTTGACTCTTCACTATATTTGATTATTTTTGTGTGATAAAGCAGCTTGAAATAAATATTGGTTTATATTCCTTATTTTATTTAATTTTAAATACTAGTATTGAAAAGCTTTATCCCTAAATTTTTTACAAGTTTTTTTTTTTTTTTTTTTAATAATAATTTTTGAAATTTCTTTCAAAATATTTCCCAACTTAGTTAGAATCATCATCCTTCCCCCCACTCCAAGTATATCTAAGTTTGCCCATAGCCAGTTCACCCATGGTAAATTATCTATTGCTCAACACTATTCCACCAATAAGTTGTTATAAAACCAAATACCCTATAAATCATGCATTGGATTGATCTTGGTCATTGATCTTAAAATGTTATAAGAAACCTCATAATAAATTAAGGGGTGTGTATAAAATCCACATTAATAAATTTATATTTTGTTGTGGAGGAGCTTGCAAGGCAAGTTTTTGTTGAAGATCTTAAAATTAAGGATGATTACATTGAAAAGGCACATAGTTTCTTTTGAGAATGTCTTGGTAAGGAAAAGTGATGGTTTTCTAAGGTAGTTGTTTGTTCAAGTTTTTTATATCATTAGCCAATTTATTTTAAAAATGTTTGGTTGAAGGATTAATTGAACTCTATTTTAATTTTCAATGATTTTTTCATTAGTTTTTCAGCCATTATAATTTCATACATCTAATACATGGGCTATATTCAATTTTTTTACTCTATCCCTTCTATAATAATAACTTACTTATGGAAATTGAGAATTAATAAGGAAACATTTCTAATTTTCATCTATTGGCTTAGTAGTTGATGATAGTTTATGTAGTATCTTGTTGAATTTATCTATGAAATCCCTCATAGGTTTGTAAAATTATTTAATAATTTGAATGAGTTGAGACAATAATGTGTGCATATTATATAGGTTTAAATCTATTTTAAAACTAAACTTTCATATTATTAAAATTGGTTATTGCTCCTAGAGGAAGATGATAAAAACAATCCACAAACCTATTTTAGATCATTTCAATGAATAGCCTTACTTTAATAGTATTTTCATATTTAACACTCAAAATTACACATGTTATAGAGAAAAAAACAATATGATCACTTATGTGCTACTTACCATCACCTGAGAATTTTGGAAAATTCTTTCATGAACCTTTCAGAAGTTGATGTAATTGTCTCAAAGTTAATGGACAAATTATGTTATCCTATCGGAGAATTAATCTTAATTTGGATTTTTATTATAGATTTATAGGCTTATCTTAAGTCTTAATTATTTATGCATTTATTATATTTATAAATGCATTTTATTTTTACTTTTATGCAATGTCACTCACCTCTCTAACCCACTTGTTGGATTTAGAGTTACTTGTATGTAACTCTCTGTTCTCCACATGACATACACTTTCCTCTCTTTTTAAGGGATTAAAACATAAGTGGCACATACTTGGAGGACTTGTAAGGTTATAATGGGGTCCTATGTAGCTTTTATTATCCTTCTCTATATCTATAAAAGAGATCTTCTTCTTCTCTTTTCCTCACTAGAAAATCATAGTTCTGTCTGTTCTTCTCTTGTGCTTTTGATTTAATCTTGTAGATATTTTGGTTTCAAGCCTTCTAATAATATCCTATGTGTTTTTCTTCGATGCATTCGGTTTTCTACTTTAAAATCTTTCTAGACATTGTGACTTGATCTCTTCAAGGTGATGTTATTCCTTTGTATTTATGTGCTCATTTATTTCAATATTTAAATCAATCTTTGACAATATTTCTATTATGATATCAGATCATTGGTTATTTAATATTATTGGTTCGTATTTATGCAGGTTCATGGATAAAAAGGATGCAAGTCATTTTTTCTCATAATCCATTGACCTTGGCAATTTTTTAATCTATTTTTGCAAGTTAAAAATATATATTTTTAAACATTCTATGTTTTTTCCACAAATTGCAAACATATAATCAGATTTTGAATACATATAACTTGTTTTTAAAATATCTCATGCCGTAATCATTTTTAAATCCATTCTTTTAAAATTTAAATATAATTTATTTTTCAAAACAATCATCACATTAAAAATCTATCATATTAAATCAGTTACAAATTTCTATTGGTAAATTATTTATCTCTAAAATTTAATGGGTTTTTGCATATTTGAGTTTGAAAAAAACTATCTAAATTTCATGTAAACCCAAATCATATTTTTTGTGATTTTTTTAAAAATATCAAATGTTTTTTTGTTTTAAAAATAAAGTGTTTATTTTTTTATACAAATCAAACTTTAGTGAATGCTTATTGTTTCTGCATTCTGCTCTATTTGCTTTCCTTCCAAGTTTTTTAAAACTCACTTGCACTTTAAATGATATTTAAGTAAAGAAAAAAAAGAGCTTAAATCATTTTAAAAAATTGTAAGAAGTCTCTTTGTGAGACGCAGTTGTGTGCTTTCTTCTCTCTCTAAGTTTTTTCCCTTCTTCTTTGTATAGTGCTTAACGTCTTTCAAAGCACATAGTTTATTAATTTATGCTTTTCCATCATATTTTATTTTTTTCAGCATTTGGAAGATAGGTGGCATCTTGGTCTGAGCAGAGAGAAATGTTGTTCACTTTATTCAAAATATTTTTCATTTGTAACGTCTTCTCTTGTATCTTAACGTTTGATTTCTTTTTTAAGAAAGGCATTTGTCAAATTCCTTATATTTTGAGCCAAGTTTTATTTAATATAAAACAACAATCAAATAATTTAAAGTTGATTTGTGGCACGCTTCTGGAAAACTAGTATTACTCCATCATTACACTTTAAAAAAAAGGCAATCACATTAATTAAAACATTTTGTGAGGTTTACCATTTGTTTAAAAGAAGATTATATATTTTTTATTTTATTTTTTTTCTCTCTGAATTTCTAAAGAAATTGATTTTATCATTTTACATTAAGTTTATGACAAGTAGCATACTTCCCATAAAGATATTTGGTTTTTGAATTAAAATTTTCAAATCCATATAGCTTTAAAAAGTGACAAATGACATTTGATTAAAAAAGTGCTCTAATTTTTTATATTTTAAACTTTATTACAAGTTTTTTTAAAAAGTTAAGATATTTATTTTATGAATGGAAATAATTTTTTTTTAAAAAGTTTTTGGATATGATTGTTTTTTTAATCATTAACTTTAATTGAAAATTAAAGTTTGAATTTTTTTTCTTAAAACTTGAAAGCCTTCAGTTAAAAGCATTTCTCATAGCACTTTTTTTGGCAAAACAAATTATTAAATTTTTAATTTTTTAGTAAAATAATTTATTTTTTCATCCTATTTTTTGGAAGTCATTATTTTTTTTCTTAAGATTTTTTTCTTTTTATAATAATGTGGATGTAAAACAAAAATTAAGTTTTTATTTATGATCTTAAAATCCAACTTTTGGAAAAAGATAATGAAATTGTTTCTTTAAAATATCATTTTGAATGTAAAAATCAAACCATTCTTATTTTTCAAAATATTCATAATGAAAAATTAAGTGAAATGCAAAACTTAGTTGATTATCTTATCACTCAATTAGCAATTTTTCAAAATGTACAAATATCTAATATCTCATCTTCACCTTCCAAAGTGCATAGTACTATATCACATGAAGGTTCTAACCCCAGTGTAAAGATTATACAATCTAAGGGGTATGTTAGTAGTGGACTTAATAAAAATGAAACTAGTATTATCGAACTTTTTTTGCTTAAATCAAATACACAATCTAAAGGTCTTGGCTATAATTATTCAAATGTTTCTAATAAAAATTTGTCATCTTATTGTCCTCCTCATTGAAGGACTTATAATGCAAATTATTTTGATTATATTATTTCTAATGCTCATTCTCTGGTTAAAAATGTTAAACTTTGTATGTATGTTAAATTTGTCTTCTTTCTTCTCTCAACATCTTTTGTAATTCCTCTTGAAGGAAGTTTCTATTAAGGAGGAGTATTATACAATCTCAACTTTCTTATTTATTTGTAAATATTTTCTCTACTTTTATAATCCTAAATAAAGTTTAAAGGAAAGTTTTAGAGAATTAATTTTAATTTAGGTCTTTATAGGTTTATAGGCTTATCCTAAGTCTTAGTTATTTATACATTTATTATATTTATAAATGCATTTTATTCCTCCCTTTATGAGGTGTCACTCACATCTCTAATCCACTTGTTGGATTTAAAGTTACTTGCATGTAACTCTCCCTTCTCTACATGACACACACTTTCCTCTCTTTGTAAGGGATTAGAACAAAAGTGGCACATACTTAGAGGGCTTGTAAAGTCATAATAAGGTCTTATGTAACTCTCATTATTATTTTTTAACTATATAAAATAGCTCTTTCTCTTATATTTTTCTCACTAGAAACTTATATTTCTCTCTCTTCTCTTATACTTTTGATTCAATATTGTAGATATTTTAGCTGCAAGCCTTCTAATAATATGACATGGATTTTTCTCTGATGTGTTCAATTTTATACTTTAAAATATTTATCTCAACATTATGACTTTATCTCATCAAGGTGATGTTATTCCTTTGCATTTATGTACTCATTTATTTTAATGTTTAAATTGATCTTTAACAATATTTTTATTATATCTCATGGTAGATCCATGGTTAGAAATATTACCTATAATGGGATAATAACACTTGGAAAAATAAGTGCTTGAATGATGAATGTTTATCCTTATGGCTATTTATCTTTTTTAGCAGTTGTGGGAATACTAAATAATTTTTTAAGTTTACTTTTATGTTCAATATTCAAATTGAAATTTGAAGTTTATTGTAGTTGATAAAAAAGGATCAGTTTCACCCTTTGATTTATTGGCTCTAGTGATCTTATTTATACCATTTTTGAAGGATTTAATGTTGATGAGGAATTTGTTCAAATTGAATAATTATTTGAGGTTGTCCTGTTTGTTTAACTCTATGTGCAACTAGTGCTTCAGATGTTTGTATGAAAATGACATAATATTTTTATTATTATGATACTTCAATAACTCCATAAAATTGCACTAAACTAGTTATATTATACAACACAAATGGTCTAAAATATGATAAAATATCTTCATGTGTTTCCCTTAACTAGTCAAGATTCAACTCAGATATCAATACTTGGAATAATATAATGGTCATTATAATAAATTATTACTAAAGAAAGTATTTGATTAACTATATAATCCACTCTTCATTTTTATCTTCTCACTTTCCTTGAAAAATTTCAGCATTTCTACAAATAACAACAACATAATCTTATTTTATGTTTATCATTATGGTGATAATATTTAATAGAATGTAACTTATTTTTTTATCCCAGGTTATTTATTGAAGTCTTGAATAATATCTTCTTAAGTAGTTACAATATAGTTTAAACCAGGTTAATCATCAAGGTCTTGAATAACTGAAATTGTCATGAATGAATTCTATTGATTTTTAGCTACTTATTGATCTCTATGGACTTTCCTACATGCAATAATTACTTCTCTTTTTGCATGATCTAATTCTTGATTCAAAATTACCAAAAATATTTAAAATTGAGTTATATAAACTTCATTAGAATCCCATTCAAGTTGCATGATATGTGAAATAATATCCAATTGTGCAAATTATTTTAAATTTAGTTCAATTTGATAAAGTGGTCTTTTAGTTGATGGAAAATTCACATGGACCAAGATATCAGAATGTGGGTTACATAAAAGTTTCAAAATTACAGCCCATGATGGGCACGAAAAAAAGTGAGTGTAAAAAATTATTGAGAGAACAAATTGATATTTTCAGTCAATAGTCACAGGTCAAAGTCCCTCTCCTATTAGTAGGGGAATACATTTAATGAATACTAAAAAAGGAAAGTAGGGAAAGAGATATTCATAGTTATTTACAGTAAAAATATTTTCTAAGGGGGTTCCGTACTTTTAACTAGAAAGTATAGAAAGGAGATAGAAATAGAACATTAAAAGAAATCCATATAAGAAATGAATATAAGATAATTATAATTCCAGTGGGCCAAATTAAGAGACTTATTAGAAATGTCAATAAAGAACATTAATTCACTAGAAAAAATCATTATCATTAAATGGTTAGGAAAGACATTACATGTTCATAAGAACATGCAACATACATAAAAATAATTTTATATTATTGACAAAAAGAAAATGACAACTATCTCATATTTACCTTTAAAAAATTAGAATTTTCACCCCATCAAGAATTCACTATCTACAAAAAATAAGAATGTAGATTCAAAAATGAAATTCTACATTAAAATCCATGTGCTTTTGACTAATTAACTATAATATCAACAACATTTCACAAGAATTACACACACAAACACGCGCGCGTGCACGCGCACGCGCGCACACACACACACACACACACACACACACACACACACACACACACACACACACACACACACACACACACACACACACACACACACACACACACACACACACACACAAATTATCCATGAAGATATTTAGAACACAAACTTTTCAAAATTTCTCTTTATATTGATTTTATTTGAGCTGTAGATATAATCTCCTCTTTCTTTATTTTACTAAAAATTTGTAATTGTCAATAACCTTTACAAATGATACTTTAACTTGTATTTATTAGTTGAAATGGGTGGTTACACTACGTAACCACCTTTGTTTTCTTTTATAAGCTTACAAAAATACAATAACAACTTTACACATTTAAAAAAATGTAAAAACACACTAGGTAATTTGCATAACTTGCAAAAATGTGTTTTTGTTTATGCACAAATTGAAAAAGTATCATAGAAAATTTTCACAACTTGAAAAAATGTGTTGGAAATTTTGCATGACTTGAAATTTGTAAATAAAACACACAATATGCAATTTTATATTACAAAAATGTGCATATGAAATTTATAAGAATAATTTAAAAAACTCAAGGTAGGAAAATAGTCAAAATTTAATGATGAACTATTCATGTTTTTCTTTGCTTAGGACAATATGGATCTTATTTTTATTTGGTTATGGCATCTTCTGATATTTATCAACTTTTTGTAGGATTTATAGTACATTGTCATCTGGGCCATCTAAATATGTATAAGCTATCACGACATCACAATATATATATATATATATGACATCTTGTAATATATTCCTTGAAGTTTCTTTAACATTGGCTTGATATTATCCAAATTATTTTTATATTTGATAAACTTTTGAATTGATTTATAATCAAATGCAGATTTAGGAGTCAGAATTTCTTCAATATTATTTTCAAATTGATTGCTAATGATTTCATCATAAACCAGTTTCCCATCATCATTAGTGTATGTGAAATTCAATTTTCCTATTCCTCCCATTATTTCAAGGAGAGCATCACCTCATATTAATTTTGAATCATTAAATTTTTTAATAATTTCCTTGACAATGCAGATTATGAATTTGGTAGCCCCTAAAACTCTAGTGAGGTATACCAATTTTTATTTTTAATAACCTTTTATTGAGTGAGGTGATAAAGATAATCATAAGATAAATATTCTAACTTGGGAAGTAATTCATCTAATTTCTCTACCTCTTTAGCATTATTACTTTAGTTACCTAATCATATTTTATCTAGATTTTAGAGCATAGTCACTACTATATGAATGGTATTGACACTTTAATATATGATTTTTTTCTAACCATTATATTGTATCTTTTCCCATATGACTAATTTATTCTACAACATTTAGTGTTTCTATGTCAAAAATTTGATGAATAGCTAAAGAAGAGGATTGAATTGATTTTATCAACTTATGGATTATTGTTGTTCATCACTCAACTTTTTATTTAAGATTCTATTTATTCACCTTATGATGATCCATATTTTCAAACAAGGTACCAATTATAGATTAAAATTTTTATTTCATTCCTTCCCTCATAGCCTTCCCCAAATGTATTTTTGAGATTTGATAGTCTGAGGCATTGACATTGTCTATCCTTTTTTGTATGAGGAACCCCTACTATATTTTATTTCCTTTATTATTTTTTATTATTCTTGATATAGTTTTGATACTCTTTATTATTCATGAAGGAAGATTGTTAAGGTATTTAAAAAAATCTATTTATGATCAGCAATTTTTTTCTTAGCTACCTCATCTAACTAGTCAAGAATGTCTATGTTAAGAAGTTTGTTGCACTTGGGCATAATTAGGCTTTGTTAGAATCTCAAGCGAAGGAAGAATAATTTTTGAGATTTTGATTTCTTTTGATACTATTTCATCTTTTTATATTTTTATTATGTCAATCAAAATTTTGGGTGAATAAACAAGAGGAAATTTAAAATATTACAGAGGTGGTGAAGGCAAAGAAGTAGCAAGTTGAAAAGAAGAAGAAGATGGAAGAAACAATAAAGTATTAGATGTAAGAAATTTTTGAGTGGTATTTACTACTAGTGTATGAGACAGAGCAAGACTATCAAGAGAAACATTTTTAGAAATATAAGCATCAAGATAACAAGAATATTTTTCTCCTAACCTTTTTATTTTAGTTTGAGGGGACTATAAACTAGAGCAACATCTATAATAACCTAAACTTAAATCTCTTTTTATACCTTTTTAGTGTCTTTGCTTACTTCAGATACCTATGACATCCAAGTTCAAATTATTGTTTCCTATGAAATATCCCAAAATAAATATCTTTAAGTGGCAGTGGAAATCCTAGTTTATTAGCATTGACTCCCTTATTTTAGAACCATCTCAATGTTCTATCAAGCACAGTTTAAGTTTACTCATAAGAGAAGTAGATTCCTTATTATTCTAATCAATCTTAGGGAGTGGTGGTTCTAATTAAATTATTTTTTTCTTGTAAATAATTTCCAATGTGTCTTCATCATCCAATAACTTCTTTGAGGCTTTCAGAATGCCAGATGCATTGACCAATTTTATGGTAAATCATGAGTAATCCTAGATTCTCACATCTCTTTGATCATCACAATCCAACCAATAATCCTCATAATGAGGCAGATATTGATATGAATAACTAATAATAAATGTCATTAAGATTCTTATTTAAAATGAAGGCCTACTTTTACATGCGCTCATGGTAACACATGTTATTTATTATTAAATAGATTTGGATTTTTTCACTGATGCACACATGTATCTGCCTATAGAGATAGGAAACTTTATTCCAAATTTGTGTTTATTTGCTAAGAACTTATAGGTCTTAGACAACTATCTTACTAATTCCATCAAAGCCCATTTTTTATCAACATATATAGGGTGAATATATGGTTACAACTCACATCCACATATTTTCAAACAAGTGAAGGTGGGAAATTATATAAACAAGGCTCCCCATTTGGCAATCTCTATTGATGCCACTATATATATCCTCACGTTATAGGGATATTAATCATAAATTTGAATGCCATACTATTGGATTGAATAATTTACTCTTCAAAATTGGTGTGAAATTTCTTTTAGAGTAATTTGATGATAAAATTCATATTTTTTTGTAGTCTTGCTATCTCCTACCATATTCAATATACTATAAAATCTTCTCCTAGAAACTAAATAGACAAGATAATAGATCATGAAGAACTTGGATGTTGTTTTAAATTCCATTAACTAATTATGGATTGAATCACTAATTAGTTATCCTAAATTGATATATTTATTATTTTGATGATTAATCCATATACATACATACATATCCAAGCATGTAAGTTATTTGCAACTGGGTTCTCCACTACTCTGTACAAGAGTGTGATCATATCATTGAATTTATTCATGAATTCAAATCTATAAATATTATTTATAAGTCTTGTCAATGTATGTTTGGGTTTTGTCAACCATTGGTTTTTCACCTTTTTTACACAAGATTAGTGTTATCTTCCAATAATTGTCAAGCATAAGCAGGAATAAAATAAAAAAGGATTCCCTTTCTAGAAATGGAAGTAATTTATCAATATGTTATGGTGATAAGCATATAACATATTCTCCTTTTGAATTCATGACCTCTTTTTTTTTAGGATCATAATGTTTAGTTATGGTTAGCACCAATTCTAGACATTATACTAAAGTTGGTAATGCAGATGTTTGTGTTAACCCATTATCATGTATGCTTTGGCCATAGTTTATTTTGTGAACCCCATTGATTCTATTCCAAAAGTCTTCCATCTCAAAATGGCCCAAGTTAGTATCTATTATTTTTAAGACATTTAATTTCAAATGTGATGGGGGAATAACACCTTAAAAAAAGTACTCCATAAATGAGTTTTTTTCTCCTTATGGGACCTTATTTTGGGGATTTTTCTTTGGGGTACCCTTGATTTGAGTCTTGTATGTTTAAATCAAGGTGGAAACACTTCTTGAGTGAAAATTATACACTGCAGTAACCTTAATTAAGATGAAATAATGA
This sequence comes from Torreya grandis, assembly GCA_037957365.1. NCBI lineage: Eukaryota > Viridiplantae > Streptophyta > Pinopsida > Cupressales > Taxaceae > Torreya > Torreya grandis. Next base: position 54,854 of record JARHVA010009887.1, read on the forward strand.
AGGTGATCAATAAAAAAGCTTAGTTTCTTGAAAATTTTCAAACAGGTCTATTAAAGTATGATAGGGTTGTGTACAAGGATATCAAATTATGTAGATAGAGTCTGTAATTCTATTAGGACCCATAGTGGTGTTTGCATTGTTATAATTTTATATAGGTTATGCTAGCTTGCTTATCATGTTCTAGTGGTTGTGTTTTCATGCCTATCAAGGTTTGATAAGATTGTTGACAAAGGCATTAGGATCCAATGGGAATTTGAGCAAAGGAGCTATGATCTAATGGGTTTGTAAACAATAAATGTAGGATATGATGATATTTCTTACAAGGGTAATGTATTTTGAGGGTGTTTTTGTTATAGATGGTGCAAAAGCACTCCAACTTAAGATTCTAAAGTGATAACACCAAAAAAGTCACAAAATAAAGCTATAGATAAATGATTGTAAAAAAATTCAAGTTGAGTATTATTCATAAATAAGATGTTAGTAAAAAATAAAGACCTTGCATAAGTAGACAAGGCAAAACATAGAACTAGCCTAACTAACCAAAGTGTGATAAATCATCACATACGACAAACTCACAAAAGGATAAAATAACTAGATAATACACTAACAATCATAAGAGATAAATAATCTAACACCCCCCTCAAATGAAGCTAGGGGCTAATAATAACAATAAAAAATAATAATGGCATATCCATAATATGAGTCCTAACAACTAGGCCTGATAATATACTCATGTAAAATATGTATCCATCCAAATGAATAAGGAATATGTCCTTATGAACAACCCAAAGCATGAAACACAACTCAAGGAAATGAGGTGATGCAAAAGGATTCATGAAGATTTATATGACCTATTACTGAGTTAGAATGTTCTTAATGCTAAGAACTCAATCTTGAATGCATTAAATAATGAAGTGAATATGTACCTTAATGTTTTTGGTCCACTAATGCTCAACTAGGTTGAGAGCTATGTGAATTTCACTCTGGTTATCAGACCAAAGTATAGTGGGTGAACCTTGTGTGAAATCAAACTCTATCAATAACTAATGAAGCCAAAGAACTTGATGACTCATTGTAGCTACTAATCTATACTTAGCCTCTATAGATGAAAGTGTAATATCATGTTTCTTCTTACACAACCAAGCAATAGGTGAATAAATAAGACAAAAATTGTATCTATAAGTTGAATGCCTATCATCAAGATAACATGCCCAATTTGAATCACTATGCCTAACCAACTAAACAAAACCCCTAGTGTAATGCAATCTAAAATGAGTTTTGCCTCATAGATAACATAAAATCCTATTGGCATCTTGCCAATGACTATCATGAGGGTCATATGCAACCATAAATACAAGCTTAAATGCAAATAAAATTTTAGGGTGAGTATGGTTCAAACACATAAGACTCCCAACCATCTTCTAATATAATGTAGGATCATAAAGTGGAATAGTATATGTGGTAGTGAGAGTCACTTCAGACTAAAAATGAGAAGGACTTAGATTATAATCAATCATGCCAAAATGCTAAATAAGATCAAGGGTATACTTCTAATGACTCAAATATATCCTTGTATCTGATTGTGAAATCTACAAACCAAGGAAGAAATGTAAAATTCCAAGATCTATCATGTCAAACTATGTTGAAATTCCTACTAAAAAGATTGAATTTGATATGAGGAGATACTTGTGAGAAGTATATCATTAACGTATAAGACCTGTATATCAATGTGCTCCCCAATGTGTTGAATATACACTACAAGATTAGAGTGGCAATAAACAAAGCCAGTGGAGAGAATAAATGAATACATATTGTCATACCAAGATTGAGGGGCCTATTTAAGATAGTAAAGAGACCTCCTGAGTTGATAAAAAAGAGAAGAATCATGAACAAACCCAACATGACGCTCTGTATATATTTCCTCATGCAAGTCTTCATGAAAGAAATCACTCATAACGTCCATCTAATACACTGGCCAAATCTATGATGCACTAAGAGAATGTACAAGGTGAATAGAATCTATATTGGAAATAGGTACAAAAATATTAGAATAGTCAATACCTTTAGCTTATGACAACCCATTTGAAATAAGATGTGACTTACACTTATCAATGGAGCCATCAATTAAATAATTAGTGTAGTAAATCCATTTGCACCTAACTTTGTTCCCTTAGGAAGAGTGACCAAATCCCAAGTGTGATTATTTATCAATGAAGAATAATCATATATGATCGCATACCATTCCTATCTCCCATGAGTCTGTGAAAAACATTGTGGATCCTTAGAGAATGCCTAACACAAAAGTCTAGTACCCATACAATGTGCATGATGATGTCGAGTAGGTGGAAGATCCTGTATGAAAGATGTTACCTCAGAAACTAGAGTAAGATACCACCTAGGCATATTGAAAACATCAGTGTGAATATTAGATCCTCACCCATCTTAACCTCCTCAAGAATCTTCTGATCTAGCTCCTCAAAGAATGAATCCTCAAGAGGAGGTGAATCATTGAAATAAGAAGAAAGCATGAAAGAAGATGAAGAGTCATGAGATGTGAAGTGATCATCAAAATTTAAATGTATTTAAAAATTAACATCATGAGTATTAGGATTTAAAAGAATGATAAACTCTCATATCCTCACAATACCCTAAAAAATCAAAGGTTTTCTCTTTTTATCCAATGCTTTCATTTTCTTATTTGGTATAAAAACCCAAGAAAGGCTCTAAAAGAATTTTAAAAATGAGACATCAGGCTTGGTTCCATACCAAGCCTCTTTTGGAGTCATATTCTCAATTTCTTGATGTGGTGTGTGGTTCTAAATGTAGTTCACATAATTAACTACCTATACCTAATAGATAGGAGGTAAATTTTGTGAATGCATCATACAATTAGCCATCTCCTTCAAAGTTTGGTTCTTTCATTATCCTAAGCCATTCTATTGTATATAATGTGTAATAGAATGTTGGTGATCAATACCATAGGATAATAAAAAATTATATAACTCTCAACTAAATTACTCCCACCCATTATTTATATGAGTCTTCTTAATGTAACCAGAAGACTATTTATTGACCAAAGCTTTAAAGACTTTGAAGTGAGCAAAGACATCACTCTTGTAATTGAGGCAATAAACCCAAGTATGCTTCAATAAATTATCAATGTAGGTAAGGGTATACTTAGCTCCATTGAAAGAAGGATTACGAAAAACCATCAAATCACTATGTACAAGCTCAAGCGGTGAAGAAGCTATGAAGGAAATAACCTCAGGAAATGGATCTTGGTGTTGTTCCATAATACATAACTAGGAAAAACTCCATCAAGACATGAAACTGTAGGAATATTCTCTATAATACTATGAGTGCTCAACTCCTTCAAATATATGTAGTTTAGGTATCCAAATCTCTCATAGTAAAGTCGAATCTCAAAATTTGCATGAGAAACTAAACACATCCTTATAAGAGGATTATCATCAAAACCCTCAAAATAATAGAGTCAAGAATTATGATCAATAACATCTTGTGCCATAAGTGTGTGTGGCTATAACGAAGCTTAAACTTCAATACCCTATGGTGTAAAAGTCATTGTCTTACCCTGACCAAAATGGCTAATTTGATAAACTAAAATTAGAATGGTGGTGATGTTTGAAACATATAATGCATCATTGATGCAGCCACTATCTATCTATATGTCACCCTTCCCCTCAATATAAATTAAGGAAGAATATCCAACCTAAATGTTAGAACTAGAACTCAAACTAAGAGATATAAAAGACTCCTTGAAAGAAGTCATATGGTGTGAAGAACTAGAATCTAGAACCCAACTATCTAAAATAGGTGACTATTATCTCTTGAAAACATTAATTTCTTTCCCATGATCATGAGATGGATAAGGAGTGGAGATATAAATCTTATGTTTCCTAAATACATCCTCCAGGGCTTGCATTCTTTTGAAACACTTAAAATCTTCATGACCATCCCACCTACAATAAGATCAAGATAGATTATACTTATTCTTATATTTGGAAGATGATTTAGGTTTAGATGTCTTAGTGTTGGGCTTAGGTGCATTTTGAGATGGAGGAGGAGTTTTTTAATTATTACTCTTAGTTTTTACCGTGTTTTTAAGATATGATGCAACTAATTCTTTTTTAGAGGTGGAAGACTCAATGTGAGACAATTTAGATTCCTCCCTAGAAATTGTCTCACAAAATAACTCTAGATCTGGCATTTGGAATGTAACACTTAAAGCATCCATACTAGAGAAAAAAGTAGAAATAAATATTTGGAATGGGACACTCAACTTAGAAAAATCAAGTACACACACTCTTCATCATACTTATCCAATACACTCCCATTCAACTATGTCAACAAATGCTTAACCTTAGTGAGGTAGTTTACAATAGAGTCAAAGTCATCCAGATTAAGTGAAGTAAGTTCCAATTCAAGTTGCATGGATCTCAAGTGATCCATCTTTCCAAATAATCTCTTTAGCTTAGCCCATATTTTGAATGGAGAATCACATCCATCCAAATGAAATAAAATATTATCACTCATATAACCCCTTATTAAATCCATACACTCTTCAAACTTACATTGGTGCTAATTTTTTCAAATTCATGTGTAAACTATGGTTGAGTTTCATTCATTAGGGACCATAATCCTTTGTACTTTATAATTGTTTTCATTTGAGGTCTCCATCTATACTAATTGTGTGTAGTCACACTATCTGATAATGGTTAATACCAGAAGTAGAATCCATGCTAATGAATCACCATAGAGTATAAAGAAAATAAAAAGGTACATAAAATCAACACTAAGACAACCCCCCAAAATATTGTATTAAGGACCACCCCCCTTAATTTGACACTTTATAAAATTATTGTGTTTTTATAAATTAATGACACTAATGGATAGATAATATAAAACCATACACTTTTAAATTAATAGAATTTAAATCGGATTTATGGTTCAAATGTTTAAGGATTTACGAATTCTCATAAAATACATCAAAACATTAAAAACAACTACAAATGGAATTTAGTGAACAAATCATAAAATAATGTAGTCATCCAACCACTCGTTAGAACTAGAATTAAAACATGAACTTAGAAACTCCAACCAAAGTGAAAAAATATCTATCTGATTACCTCAAAATGTGTTCAAGTGATTTGGACTTCCTCTTTTGAAAAACAAAATATAGTTGAATGAAGAAAATAATTAATTACCAGTTATGTTTGAGAGGATAGAAGGAAGATAAATGATGGATTAGAGGTGTCTCAACATGGTTAGACCCTCCAAGTTTTACATCCAATATACCAGGTATGCATATCCCTTTTTCCAATGCCTCCTTTCTACAAGTCATCCTGTTTAGTACATCTTCTAGCACCAAACTAGAATAATGGTGTAAAAGAAGAAAAGGACTGAAATCTTAAAAGAATGCAGGTATGCATAAAATCTAATGTAGATAGGATAAAAAGGAAGATGCATAGTAAGGTGGGAATTTTGGTATGTAAGAAGCTCCAAATAGAGATGCCTTAGAGCTGACCTGATGCCTTTGGGAATGTTGTCACACCAAAAATTAAAATGGAATAAATAAATCTTCTAATTCCCATGCATTGATCTCCTTCACACCTGTATGCAGTCTTCAACACAATATAAAAAAATCAACGCATCTTTTATGCATAAAATACCTAGCTCAAATGTGCAACTAGTCACCAAAGATGATGCCTCTCTTTACCTCTCTCCTCTAATATAGATATGGAACTTCTAGTTAGACTGGGGAACCAAAGTAAAGCAAGCATATATGAAATAAAAAATAGAAAAAAATGCAAACCTTCCTCCTTGTAGGTAGACACTATCAATTATTATAACTTCAATGTCTTGGTAAAGAATGAGTTCAATGCCACCATCCTTCTTTAATTCCTATCCAATAAGAAAGCACAAATCTACAGATCTAAAATAAAATAAAATAAATCACCTACCTCTTAAATGAACAATTCCAATGCCCCACCTCTTCTCTTTCCAATGCTTGGACAAAGATTCTAATGCAATATTGGGGTGAATTTCTGATGTGGAATACTATTATGCAAGTAGAATAAAAAGTATGACACTAATAAAATATTTTTAATACAATAGCTTCATAAAGTCTTTAAAATGATTCCTCTCTACCAAACCTAATATTTTCCAATGGGGATGACTCTTTCCTCAATTGAAATCAACACTCCACCTCCTCTCTCCCATGCTTTCTCTCCAGCTTCCCTCCAAGAATAAAAATCATACACTTTCTTCAAAGCTTCAATAAAAGTGTTGAATCCATAAGAGGGAAAAAGGGTTGAGGATATATGATAAGGGAAGAAGTGTAAATGTAAAGGGAAATTTTTGCAATAAAATGTAGCAGTGTTGATGGATGCAACACCTCAAAGATCTGATACCATGTTAGAAATAGTGAACAATCATTTCAACCCAAGATTAAGAAGTGATAAACCCAAAAATAACACAAAATGAAATTGAATATAAATGATTAAAAAATAATATAATTCAAGTGTTATTTAAAATAAGATGTTAGTATAGAGGAAAATCCTTGCATAAGTATGTAAGGCAAAACATAGAACTAGCCTAACTAACCAATGTGGGATAAATCCTCACATATGACAAACTCACAAAAAGACAAAATAACTAGCTAAAACACTAGAAAACCATAGAAATATATGAAATACATACTCTAATAATTTATATTAAGACTAAGATTTTATTGTGAATTTTTGACCTCAACAAATATTAAAATAACACCCAAGCAAAATGGATCTTAGAGCATGAATAGGGATTTAGAGAAGTTTTTAGAAAATTATAGATAGAAATATTTATGAACTTAACTACAAAATAAAATAGGATGGAATAAAAAAATTTTCCTAATGTATCGTCAAAATGTGAAAAACCTAATAATTTAATGAGAAGATCCAAAATTAATGAAGATTTTAATACATGAACATGAGTATGAATAAGTGATGCAAACATGATGCATAAGAGAGTAGAAAAAAAGTTTACAATAGGGTGAAAATAATAATGATAATGAATGATTTCATGTTTAAAATAAAATCACAAATATTATTTCACATGGATAGGAGTTAGTGAAATAAATGGCCAAAAACTAGGGTTTACACACATACAAGTCAAGGTTTGATAGGGATCAATAAAGATGAGACAAGGTTTGATTAGGAGGTCTGCATTGTCTACAGATTTCATGGGTTATGCTATTGTAGAGTAAATTTTTACTCTATGTTGCATTCAAATTTTTAGTCGAGCACTACAGTTTGGGTTCCAGCATACCTTGGTCATAGCGGCATAATCGGGGCAGAGCGCGGGTTCAATTTTCCATCTAAGTGTCAAAGATGAGCGGAGGCCACCAAATGTCACTTTCTGAGCACGGGTCCTCTTTACTCCTCTTTTGTTTCTTTCGTTTAATTTTGTTGAAGTGTTGCATTTGAGTGGAAGCTACCAAGTGTTGCTTTCTGAGACACAAAGTCAACCAGCTGGCATCGTTTGATACACTTTTCATAACTTTCAAGAAAGACACAGATCACGCCACTTATCTTATATCAATTAAGCAAAATGCACTATGTGTCATCATCCACATGTCATTTTGGCAACCATGTTTCATTCTATTTTTTGACAAAGGTTTCAACAGGCTAAGGAGCAGGATGCAGTAGAAGTCACCACATGTCAGCATCTGAGAGACAGTCGGTTGTACACTTGGGTTCAATGTTTTGTTTCAACATTTTGATTCAATACCTCAGTTAATGTGTAAATGGTGCATAGTGTTGAACCATTGGACCATTGAACCAATTTTAGTTAATTAGGCAGTTCAAGGGAGTGTCCCAAAAAACTAAAGGGGTCTGCACCCTTTCGAAAGGTAGTAGGGCATTTGTTCATTTTGATTAAGTGCCCAAGATGAGCGGAGGCTGCCAAGTGTCACTCTTTGAGCCCCTCTCTACTTCATCCCTAGGAATAGTAGAAGCTACCACATACCCTTAACTAAAGCAGTGGAAGACGCTACGTATCTTCCTCGAAGCCGCAAAAGCCTCCATGTGTCGACGCCCAAGAGATCATCTTCGAATATTATTATTGAATAAAGATTGTGGTGGGCCTCGGGTGTTACTTCAAGAGTCTACAGAAACTACCAAGTGTCACCATCCATAAGAGTCTGATATGTGTCTCGAGCGATACTATAGAACAGCCAAAGAGAAGCAAAGAGAGCTGCGTGTATTCGATGAATCCAGCAAAAAGCACCAAGTGTCATTTTTTGGTGCCTTCTAAGTAATAAGGGGATTTTTAGGAAATTGACTAAGTGTCCTCTCCCATTTCAACATAACAGAGTGTTCTGTGTATCTATTGCTGCAAAGTGAAATGGAGGGAAAATCAGTTGGAGTTAATTCGAGTAGATGGAATAGTTCATCGGGTAGATTTTTGGAGCCCCCAAAGCATTGGAGGTGTTGTCTATTTTTCCCTTGTGAGTGAAGGATAGAGAAGAATTACATGGGAAAGGGGATGATGGAAGGAGTGATTCGAGGCTATAAAAGAAGAAGAATTGTAAGAGAAAGGGGGGAATTCTATAATTTTAGACTTTCTAGAATTTTGACTAGTAATATCATTTGCTTTTGTCTCATTTTCTTAAGTTGTAAAGTTAATGTAATTGTGCATGTTTCTATGCCTTTTATGTGGCTGAATGAATTAATAAGATTGAACTCTATGCCTTGGTTGGTGTTATCTGTGTCATTTGCAAAGTAGTCTATACTTTAGATTCTCTAGAGTTGTGATTAGGAATGTCATTTGCTTTTGTCTCATTTTCTTGAATCAAAAGATCTACATAACTGTACATGATTTTTGTGCCTCTTATGTGATGAAAAGATTCTATTAAGAAGATTGAACACTATGCCCTTGTTGACATTCTCTATATCTCAGCAAAAGAATTCCCTATTGTGAGCCTCTGTTTCTGTTATTTCAATCTTTTACATTGATCATGCACTTGTCTGCTCTTAAATGTACTTGAATCCTATAATAGTCTCACTGTGCTTAGGTTAGGATTAGGATTACACTCAGGCACATTGCCATAGTTAGGTTTCAGTTCTTGCATTTGCATTTTTGTTTAATCTCCTATCCCTTTTCCCCAACACCCAATACAAAAGAAGAGACTAGTTTCTCTAAAATCTAGAGTTTGTTTCAAGCCACAATGTCCCATTGTTGATTGATTAGGATCAAGTGCAATTTTAGATCATCAAAAGTTTTTGGCACACCTGGTGGGACCAACTAGGACAAGTTGTGTCCAAAGAGTTGAAGAATTTTTGGTGTGTTCTTCAACTGACCAGCCTTTGGAGGCTTTTGCATCAACACCAATGGTGACTCTGAGTTGAATCTACTAGTTAAGCAACCTGGTACCATCAAAAATCTTACTTTTATATGTATAATTCTTTTGCATAGAATCATGGACCTTGTATCCTTCATATGACTATGATCAGGCTCCAGATATTTATGCAATCCCCTCAAGCAGCTCTCTTAGTTGCCCTGCAACGTTAAGGGAGGTGGCGCTAGAGTTTGAGAGGCAGACAATGGAGATTGACAGACTAGAGGAGTAGTATGGTTATCAACAGGAGCTGATATATAAAGATGAGCATTTGTTTAGGCAAGCATAGGCCTTGTAATATATAGAGGAGGTATCAAAATGGAGAAATCCATTTATTCAAGGCAGTCAACCTTATGTGCCCCCTCCTATTCTAAAGAAAGCCCCCTCTTATGCACCAAATCCTTTTTATCAAATAGCACTTACTCACTCCAAATCATCTGATGCATCTACTCTCAATCCCATGCACCTGGCTTTCCAACATCAAAGGGCATCAGAGCAACCCCCCATGGAGATCAATCTTCTCAATTCCTTGTATTGTGAATCTTCCATTGGGGGAATACCATGAGCCAGCACATCCCTCTTCTAAAGACTCTTTTGATGCATCAACAGTCTCTTCCTAGCATCCCTCAACTTCCCCAAGTCTTTCAGTATGATGTGCAGACCCCAAGTTGGAGGAAGGAATGCCAGGAACTAGCCCAGAGCCTTGAAGAGGATGATGTTGGTGATCTCCAAGAAAGGCTCCTTCAAGAACATATAGCTAGGAGAATTATAGAGTTGGAGTCCCAAATGAGATTCCTCAGTCAACATGTGATGGACCTATCTGAACCCAGCCCATCCACACACCTATAAGAGAGCTATCAGGCCACACCTGATATACATTAAGTGCTGACCAAGTGGAAGGAGGATAATCATTCGATTCTAGCTCAAGGAGTACCTCCTCTTCCACATGTTTTTCTACTTCACACCTTCTCAAGGAAGAACCTATCTAGCAGGAGGCGAGTGAGGAGCAAAAGATCCAGTCTGCAGTTCCTCAAGAGAATATCTTTGAAGATCTAGAGATCTAGAACTTTGAGGAGGAGAAGGAGAGGCTGGTCTCCCTTGAGGAAAGCCTTGAAGAAGAAAGCTTTGAACAAAGAGGTGATGTTCTATGGGATGAGCAATCAGCTTATGATTCCATTTTACACATCACCACAGTCACCCTTCTTCAAGAAGGCCAAGAGGGAGTAGAGGATTAGTTTGATAGGATCTCTAATGAAGCAAAAGGAAATGGGTCAAAACATGATGCATTATAGAGGGACTGTGCACATCAAAGGGCTAATTGTGATGAGCTAGTAGCCACTGATTTCTTGGTGAAGAGCAACAGTATGAGGGACTAGCATTCAACCAGCTTCCCAGGACAAACAGAGTATACATATGTCAAAAGCATGTTTAATTCTGATCCACTCATATACAAGCCAAGCAAGGTGACAAGCAAGAGGAGCAGGTCACCAACTCTCTTTTTCATTCAGCTACTTGCCTACCAGCATAAGTTTTCTTTCCAAGAAGGGGACTTAAGAAATTTTCCCTTTGATCCAGGAGGGAGGTGAGAACACCTGGTTAGCTGTATATAGTAGTTTGTTTTCAATTTCTTTTCCTACTTTCCTTAAGTGAAGTTGCACAAGTAGTGTTTTTAGCCTTGTGTGTTTCCCTTTGCGTGTGGGGTAAAAACTTCATGTTTGATTCTTGGATCTTTTGGAGCTATTGTTGAACTTTCTTCAAAGCTACATTTGACTCTGTGCCCAATGGATTGCAAGGCAACTAGTCTTTAAGCATAGCAAGCATGCTTCCCCTAGGAGTCGCCAATCTGTTGACCATTTTTTGCCCAACAGGCCAAAAATCGGTCCCCCTCTGCCCTTGCTATGCAAGTGTTGACCATTTTTTGCCCAATAAGCCAAAAATTGGTCCCCCTCTGTCCCTACTATGCTAGGCCATTTTCATTTTTTGATTTTGCTTGAATCTAGCGATTTCTACAGACTCTGTAGGTCTAAATCTATGGACTCTATAGGTTAGTCCTTTGGCGTATGAAGGATCAGTTCAGAGAGTGCTAGGTTTTACAAGGCTTCTTCAGGCTTTTGTCTGAAGAAAATCATGAAGAAGGTTGGCATCGTTAAACCATTGAACCTAGTTCAATGCCTGGTTCAATCACTTGGTTAAATCAACCTTGGTTCAACGCTTGGTTTAATCACTTCAAGGGTTCAATGCCTTGGTTCATTGGCAAAGTTCAAAGGCTCAGTTCAATCATGCTTAGTGTGCAGCATTAAACCATTGAACATATTCAATGCTTTGGTTCAAAGGGTCAGTTCAACGAGGTACCCCCAAAGCCGTAGTGCAAGAGCCCTTGCGGAGGGCAGTCCAAGTTCAATAAGCCCTTGTGGAAAGCAAAGTCACTTTAAAGAGGCCATAAAGAAAGAAAGCTCGAAGGAAATTTCCAAGGATGGTGATGTCCCAAAATCCGTCAACCTTAAGAAGACAAACTACCCATTGGTTTTCAAGCGATGATGGGTGCACAAACGTTAATTTTAAGCTAGTAAAAAGGTTGTTGTTTTTTAAATGCCCAAGTGTTAACCATGAAAGCAGCCCAAGCAATGCAGTAACCTACCTAGAGATAGCCTTGAGGGTTGAAGGAGCCATAAGAGACAAGATAGGGAAAAGATAAAATTTCCAAGTGTAGGAGTAGACAGATAGTCTAAGTTGCGAAGGGAGGCTTAATTCAAGAAATTACTCCAGCAGGTGAAACAACGTCTATGAATTGACCATTAGAAGGTGTGAACGGCCAACCATGCGACCCATTTTATTCATTTCACATTTATGAGTAGACAAATTGCATAGGTGCATTCAAGGATCAATCTCAATTAATGGGGAAATGGTTCAGCCTATGTCAAAAAATGCCTAAAGTTAGAGCCAGAGCCGACACAACATTTATGTTTAAGCGGCCTACTTTTCCCAATGCTCGTAAGGCACATGGGTCACTTGTAAAAAGGGTGCCAAAAGGCCTCCTTTATTCTTCTATATATTGGAGACTTGTCATTTGATAAAGGATCTTCCACATTTGTAAGGTGTAGCCCTAGAAAATTTTCACCTGAATCAATAAATGCATTTTTTACCTCTATCCTGGTTAGATATCTCTATGCATGTCTTGAGTGTTAGTTTGTGTTTAGTCATTGTTTCTTGATGTTTTCACAGGTTCAACACCAACATACCTAGCATTTACAAGGTGCCATTTTTGTAGTTGACAAGGAGAGCTATATTTGGAAGTGCAAAAATAGAAGAAATCACTATACAGTGTGCATTTCACAACACGTTTAGTGAATCTCTGTTTCCTGTATTTTCATTAAAGCCTCCCTGCCAAGTTTCTTGTAGCCTAGTCCTTCTACCAAGTGTGAAGTGTATGTATGCATTTGTCTGATTTTAAGTGTGAGTGTGAGAATGTCAAATTATTTTGGTGCATCACCTCTTTAGAGTAGATTTGTTTTCCTGCAATCTTTCTCCCTTTCCACCCCCCATTATATATATATATATATATATATATATACACATACATTAGCACTTACTGGAATAAATCAGATGCATCAAAGGGAGTTAGCCCTTACCTAGAGACTCTCCCCTCCAACTTTGTTGGTCCCACAAGTGAGAGGGGAGTTTCCATTGTTACGTGTGGAAGGCATGAGCTTGGCCTCCTACCTCAGGTGCAATCCATTGCATCAATAGTTTCTGGCACGCTCGATGGGACTAGTCTTGAAGTTTCTTTTAATACTGCATGAACTAGAGAGCTATGAGGAGTCAGAGCTATGGACTAGTCACTAGATCGCAATCTACTACAAATCTAGGTATTGTTTTGCCACCTCTAGTAATTAGTCCAAGAAGAAGAGCTAACCAGTTTGTACCAGTACCAACCATGGGAGCCCCTGTACCCCTAAGAAATTATGCAAGCTAAAACATTGGTAGTCCCTTAATCCTCCCAACACCACTAGCTGTTTGGGACCCTATCCCAGTAAATGCTCTAAAAGCTCTACCCAAATTCAGTGGGCAAGACTCAAAAACACCCATGGAACATCTTCAAGATGTATCAGATGTTTGTGCCATACATGGTGTCACATAGAAAAATGTGGCCCTAATGTTGTTAACAGCCTCATTCAAAGGGAAGGCCTTAAAATGGTATTAGTCTTTGACCCCAAATATAATATCCACATGGGACCAGCTCAGAGATCAGTTCTTTGAAAGATTTGTAGAGAAAGGTGATAAGTCTTCTTTATTATAGCAGTTGATCACCATTCAAAGGGGACCACAAGAGGACATGACTGACTTCAACACCAGATTATAGAAAACTTGGGATAGAATCCCTGTTGTAGCTAAACCACCACCTAGTATGGCCATAGTGTTTTATCTCAAAGCTTTGAATTCAGATATATCTGTTATGATTCAGTCACTGGGAGGACACACTTTGCCAGTAGCTTATGACCTTGTGGTCAGAGCTGAGAATCATTTAATTGATGCTAGGAAGTTACCTCCAAGGCCTCCCATGCTTGTATTCCTAGAAATTACCTTGCCCCTACCTCAAGAGGTTTCTAAAGCTGTAAGCCCGCCTGTGTCTATGTAAACTTACCCTCCATCATTTGCGAAGCAACCGGTCCCTACTCAGTCATCTGAGATGGATGATATCAAGAGTATGCTAAGGACATTCTCCAATGAGCTGATTAATATAAAGAGGAAACATAATACTTTCCCTAAGCCTCCTTATCAAGGCTATCAAGGAAATAGGTTTTCATCCCAACCAAACCAATATCAAGGCCCTCCAAGATAAACTAACCATCAACCAGCAAATCAATTAGTTGCAGTTCCCACACCCTCACAGACCATTCCTCCCAACTCAAATAAGGAGATGGTTCTAGGTCAAAATAATTATGTGGATGATACTAATGCTTAGTGTTTCCCTTGCAATGATGCTCTCACACCTAGAGATTGTCCTAGAGGTAATCTACAACAAAGGGTGGCTGAGTAGAGAAGAATGGATGGTCAATTTGTCAGTACCAGTAACAATCAAGCCTACTAGTCTCTCGCCATGTAGAATTCAGTTCTAGTGGCTCAAATGCAAGGAATGTCCTTGCAACAAGAGGAAGAAATAGCCCCAGAACATGCTTTGTTCTCATGGGTTGAGGATGAAGAAGTAGTTTTCTTGAATGAAGCATCTACCTCCCAAAGGCCAGTAGTGCAATCTGATTATTACACCAGATCAAAGAGGAGGATGGTAGAGCAGCCCTAGATTGTAAGTGGTCAAGTCAAGAATAATCCTCCATCTTAGGGACAAAAGAACACTGCTGTTAGACAAGAAGTGCCTCAGCCGGTATGAGATCAAGAGATTCCTACCCAGATTCAAGAAAAAATGAGGTATCCCTATTACCAAAAAACTCAGTCTTTGGGACTGATCAATGTAGTAGACCAATTAAAGAGGACTCCAACACAAGTATCGATATGGGATATTTTGGCTATTCCTAAACAAAAGATGCTACTGCAAGAAGCTCTGCAAGGGCAAGTAGTGCCCAAAGGTGTTATTACCAAGGAAGGACCTACTGGAAAGGAAAAGCTCAAAGATACAGTTCCTCCAAACACAACAGCCATCATGAATGATGTAGCACAAGTAAGTGAATCCAAGCCAGAGCCTTTCTATTTAACCCTGATAGTTGGAAAGAAACTCTTGCATAATGCATTGATAGATTCAAGAGCTAGTACAACTGTGATGCCCAAGCAAATAGATGATGCTTTGAAAATAAAATATGAACCCCTTGCAAAGGGAGTTATGCAGCTAGATGGCAAAATACTGCAAACCATAGGGAGAATTAAACAACTCCCCTTGTAATTATACACATGTCCCAACATAGTGGTCAACCAAGATATAGTTGTCATAGATATCCCTTCTATCTTTGGTTTATGTTTATCTAGAGACTTTACAGCAAAAATAGGAGGATATATGTCTCTTGACTTGTCTCACCTCATCCTGAGAACCAGATACGGTTCAAAAATGAAAATTCTATCTGAACCACTATCCAAGGACCATATCAACAACACACCAACAAGAAGATTAGAAGCAGATCATGCCATGATAAATAAAGAAGAAAGAATTTTTGTCAAAGAACTAGGAGACTGGACTGAGCATGATCAAGAAGAAGAAAACAACCAGTTGTTAGCTATGATGCATAGTGACCCATATGGGAATTATGACTCTACTTGTTTGGGCACATATGTCATTTTTGATGAAGATCAAGAGATCCCAAATGTTTTAAGGGAAGAGGTACCTACTGCTCAAGATTCAGAGCTCTGGACTTTGAACTTTGATGGGGCTAGAAGTAAACATGGTGTTGGAGTAGGAATTTGTCTTACTACTCTAAATCGTGATAAAATTTTAAGGGCTATCCAATTCCAATTTGCTTGCACTAATAATGATGCAGAGTATGAATCTTTAGTACATGGGCTCCTGTTAGCCAAGAAAAAGGGAATAAAGAACCTAAAAGTAAAAGGATATTTAGAATTAGTAGTAAAGCAAATTAGGGAAGAGGCAGTGGCCAAGAATGTGAGAATGAGATCCTATAGGCATAGGATTTGGGATTTGATAGAAGATTTTGAAGATTTTAATATTGAGATAATCCCTAGAAGTCAAAACTCTGAGGCTGATAGGATGGCTTAGATTGGCTCACAATTTAACCTAGCAATCGTCCTATTGGTTAACAATGAGTCAGTAAAAGTTATAGTGAGGCTGACCATCCCAGATAATGATGAAAATTGGCAAGTGTTTGAAAATGATGCTTAGGTAGTCTCTTTCTTAAAATAATTAGATGAGTTTGTTGATCAGTTGCAAACTAAAATTGAAGAGGCATATGGTGATCAAATTATTCAATTATGGACAAATAAGATCCCCAAAGGATTGATTACCTTAGAAAACTTGTTTGACCTAGAGGATGTAAGCCTATAAAAGAAAAAGTTCCAAGTAGATAAAGTAGACTATTCTGAAGTAGAGGTGAGTGATGGGAAAAGGCTAAAAGTCGAGAATTCCATAACTCAGGAAGAGAAGGAAAGATTAATCGAATATTGCTAGAGATATGATAGAGTCATAGCTTGGAGTTATGAATACCTTCATGGATATAATAGAGACATTATCCAACACACGATAGAATTGACTGAAGGGTCCAAGCCCATCAGACAGAAATAGAGGCTAGTAAATCCAAGGATTGAGCCTCTAATTGTAGATGAATTGCAAAAACTTTTAGATTCAAAAATAATATTTCCAATCAAGCACTCAACCTAGGTATCAAATCTAGTCCCAGTTAGGAAAAAGAATGGAGATGTAAGACTATGTGTAGATTTTAGGGGTCTAAATAGAGCATCTCTGAAAGACCACTATCCCTTGCCCTCCATGGAAGAAATTCTACAAACTATGGCTCGATTAGAGAGATTCTCTTTATTAGATGGTTTCTCTAGATACAATTAGATTTGGCTAGCTGAGGAAGACCAGTACAAAACTACTCTCACTACCAAATGGGGAACATTTGCCTACGCGAAGATGCCATTGAACTTATCAAATGCAAGAGCCACCTTTCAACGAGCTATGGATATAGCCTTTGGTGAACTTATAAATAAGGTCATCCTGGTCTATCTGGATGACCTGTAATATCCCCTACCAA
Organism: Torreya grandis; assembly: GCA_037957365.1. Lineage (NCBI taxonomy): Eukaryota > Viridiplantae > Streptophyta > Pinopsida > Cupressales > Taxaceae > Torreya > Torreya grandis. The sequence continues at coordinate 71,963 of JARHVA010009887.1, forward strand.
TAGAGATATATGAAAGACACAAAACTCTTATACCAAAGACCAAAGCTCTGATACCACTGTAATGTCCCTTACTTAGGGGCTTCTTTTTTCCTACAAATGCTCTGATACCACTGTAATATCCCTTCGAATATCAAAACAAAGCTCCAAATTGCTTATCTGAATTTCTGCAAAATATCTTCAAATAGATGAATAAATCACAGTATAATTTCTTATTTATTTGCTCATAAGCTTACAATAGAGATCCTCTGTCAAATATACAAAGAATATCAAAAGTTCGGCCTTTATTTCCTGTATATTCCACAAAACTGGGCTGAATCTGGCACGTCTCGGCCTGCTGTGTAAAAACATAGTCGCCGACGTCGGTTATACTGCCGTCGTCGGTTGACCTGTAGTGGTCCCCTTGCCGACGTCGGTGATGAGTGGACCGATGTCGGTCTCTGTAAGTCCCTAATCACCGATGTCGGTACCTGAACTTCCTGTAGATGCGTACGGATTTTCACGGAGCTGTACGGAATTCGTACGGCCGCTGATATAACACACCCTGTATGCCTGATCCTGATCTATAGAATTATGGGCTGACACGAAAGATCTATATCTGGATAATTCTTGAATCAAAAACCCAAAATAAAGAAAATACCTGTAAACCCTTGTGATAGCTTCTGAGTGAAGTTATCTCTCAAATACCTGTAATACTATGATAACTTCTGGGTGAAGTTATCTCTCAATTCGGCAATAGATCGGCTGATCTTTCACAACCTCTGAATCGCACACAATGAAGAGTTGACATTCTTCACTGCAATTGGAATCCTGGAACCCTTGGCTCAGTCTTCACAGAAGAGTTTCTTAACAAGAATCAATATCAATAATAAGCATGAATAATACAAACTCTCTCCCATGAGAGATTCTTATACACCTCCAAAGGTGTGCTTGCTAAAATTAGACTCCCTTAAATTAGACTTCCTTAATTTAGAACTAGGGTCTTAAAATTAGACCAAGTCTTAAATTAGGATTAGGATCCTAAAATTAGACCCAATCATTAATAATTAATAATTAATTAATAATTAATCAATAATTAATAATTAATTAAAATGAGGTAAAATAATTAATATTTGATTAAATCAATCAAATATTAATATCTCCCTTAATTCATGTCCGAAAGAGCCCAAACGAATTCCAACCCATCTCTATCAAGACCCTCTATCCATCTCATTAGCCTACGAGGGTCACATAATAGGCTAATCATCTACTCTACACATGTCAACTAAAAAGGGGACATGACAATCCGCCCCTCCAGAAATTGCTTGTCCCCAAGCAATCTTGGAACAATGAACTACTCGATCCACCTGGATCCCAAATGTAGTTATGCTCTGCACTACTGTGAATCAATGCAAGTACCTGTAACATCAACAGAAGTAGAACAAAGAGGAACCCATAATCAAATTGGTGAACACAACTCAACCAATCTCTGAAATCACAACTGCCCTGGATGTGTCGATATTGTAGACTGTGTACTTGGCAACTGCAAATTCCATCTACAAAAGATGGTGCCAATCCATCCCATAACTGATCTCACTGTAAAGGCGGCACAACCAACTGTACCACACTATCATCTATATGAGAATAACTAATATGGAGATTCAACTCCACTGGTATTCGAAACTCCTCAGAATCAGGTACTCCCAAATCCTGACTATGAGTGTGAGCCTCAACCACATGGTCCTCATCATCAGCTACAAAAACATACTCATCAGCAATACTCAATGTACTAACCTCTGAGTATACCTCCACACTCTGAATGCAAGCATCAGGCTCATCCTCACTGTCTAACACCTGTGCTATACTCACCTGAAGACCAAGCTCATCCACAACATCCTCAACTACCCCTACCGGTGAAGATAATGCAGATAAATCATTACCTGAAGATGTGTTAATATCACCTTGTATTGGATCAGCATAACTATCAAACTCATCATGCAAGTCGTTGCATGTCATAGGGAAAGCACTACGATCCTTGGGCCTATTAATTAAATTCTTTAACCACATGCAAGCTCTAGGTGAGACATTTCTCCCTTTTGTCCAGACATACCATAAATCTTCTGCCAAGAGTTTGGAAATTTTATCCTCCTCCTCAAACAAGATTGTGAACATAATAGAGTGCATTGATGCCAATATATTGCTAGAATGAAACTCATCTAAAATGTTCCAAAATATTTTAAACATCATGCGAATTTCACCAATACAACCTACTAACATCATAATGTTTTCAAATCCATACCTTGTAAATGTTTCAAGTAATCTTGCCCTCCTTGAGAAATGAGGGTCTCTAATGTTATCCAACTTTTCGAAGCTTTTTACCATGGCATAAAGTACCTCTCTCATAATCTGATCATCATGAAAATCAAAGCTAGCTATGATCCTCATCATTTCACTAATGCAAGAGAGAGTTGCAAGTCTTACCACCTCATCATGATGTCTCAATAATCGGGGCTTCACCAACGAATCAAACACTGAAAATAACGCTGTTTGCATCTCATAAGTATTTGAATGCTCAACCTTGCCTAAATAAGTGTCCAACTCCTCCAAAATTTTTAGAGTGTCATCTACTTGCTGAAATGGATGATCTAATTTCTTCTTTGCATTGTGCATGCTTTCTTCCAAATCTTTGACCCCTCTTAGAGCCATACTGATGATCGAATTGAACCTGGAACTACCCAACAGGGTGGCAAGACATTAGTTCTGATGTGCCCAACAGGATGGCAGGAATTTAGCTCTGATACCACTGTAATATCCCCTACCAATAGAGATATATGAAAGACACAAAACTCTTATACCAAAGACCAAAGCTCTGATACCACTGTAATGTCCCTTACTTAGGGGCTTCTTTTTTCCTACAAATGCTCTGATACCACTGTAATATCCCTTCGAATATCAAAACAAAGCTCCAAATTGCTTATCTGAATTTCTGCAAAATATCTTCAAATAGATGAATAAATCACAGTATAATTTTTTATTTATTTGCTCATAAGCTTACAATAGAGATCCTCTGTCAAATATACAAAGAATATCGAAAGTTCGGCCTTTATTTCCTGTATATTTCGCAAAATTGGGCTGAATCTGGCACGTCTCGGCCTGCTGTGTAAAAACACAATCGCCGACGTCGGTTATACTGCCGTCGTCGGTCGACCTGTAGTGGTCCCCTTGCCGACGTCGGTGATGAGTGGACCGATGTCGGTCTCTGTAAGTCCCTGTTCGCCGATGTCGATACCTGAACTTCCTGTAGATGCGTACAGATTTTTACAGAGCTGTACGGAATTCGTACGGCCGCTGATATAACACACCCTGTATGCCTGATCCTGATCTGTAGAATTATGGGCTGACACAAAAGATCTATATCTGGATAATTCTTGAATCAAAAACCCAAAATAAAGAAAATACCTATAAACCCTTGTGATAGCTTCTGAGTGAAGTTATCTCTCAAATACCTATAATACTATGATAACTTCTGGGTGAAGTTATCTCTCAATTCGGCAATAGATCGGCTGATCTTTCAAAACCTCTGAATCGCACACAATGAAGAGTTGACGTTCTTCACTGCAATTGGAATCCTGGAACCCTTGGCTCAGTCTTCACAAAAGAGTTTCTTAACAAGAATCAATATCAATAATAAGCATGAATAATACAAACTCTCTCCCATGAGAGATTCTTATACACCTCCAAAGGTGTGCTTGCTAAAATTAGACTCCCTTAAATTAGACTTCCTTAATTTAGAACTAGGGTCTTAAAATTAGACCAAGTCTTAAATTAGGATTAGGATCCTAAAATTAGACCCAATCATTAATAATTAATAATTAATTAATAATTAATCAATAATTAATAATTAATTAAAATGAGGTAAAATAATTAATATTTGATTAAATCAATCAAATATTAATATCTCCCTTAATTCATGTCCGAAAGAGCCCAAACGAATTCCAACCCATCTCTATCAAGACCCTCTATCCATCTCATTAGCCTACGAGGGTCACATAATAGGCTAATCATCTACTCTGCACATGTCAACTAAAAAGGGGACATGACATGACCTCACTATTTTCTTAAAAAATGTTGATCATTTTGGTCATTTAGAATCTGTCTTCAAGAAATGTCAAGATTTTGGGATATCATTGAATCCCAAGAAATGTATTTTTGCTATACCTCAGGGTAAACTATTGGGGCAAATAGTATCTAAGGAAGGGGTTTCTATAGATCCTAAGAGAATCATAGCTATAATGGACCTACCTCTTCCAGCAAATAAAAAGGCACTCCAGTCCTTTTTAGGGAAGATCACTTTTGTCAGTAAATTCATGTCTAATTTTATAAGCTTGGTTAGATGAATGACACTCTTGATAAAAAAGGACTTGGTCTTCAAGTGGACTATAGAAGGAAGGCAAGCTTTTGAGGAGGTCAAGAAGTCTATCTTAGTAGCCCCAGTGCTCAATAACCTAGATTTTTCCAAGCCCTTCGTAACGTATGTCTATGGAGGAGAGTCAAGTATTGCTACTATCTTGACTCAAAAGAATGATAGGCTAGATGGGGAGCACCCAATAGCCTTTTTATCAAGAAATCTTAGAGATTATGAGACCAGGTATAATTTTATGGAAAGATAAGCCTATGCCATGGTAAAAGCCCTCAAGAAATTTAGGCATCTGATATCAGGGAACAAAATTCTGATACTTGTAGCTCACCCAAGTGTCAGGGAATACATCATGGAGGGTGAGATCAATGAAAAAAGAGCCAATTGGATCACTAAGATCCTTGAATATGATGTAGAAGTCAGACCCGCCAAACTAGTCAGAGGCAGGGGTCTGTGCCAATAAATAACCCAAGAGCTTGAAAATATGTTACCTGAGGAAGTAGATTCAGAAGGAGAGATAGAGACATGCTAAAATTACAAGAGGTTGATCAAGAATCTTGGGTCACAAGCAAGATTCAATTTATGAAAAATGGGATTTATCCGAGAGAACTCCCTCGAAACAAGAAGAGCTATTATAGGATACAAGGAGTTTGTTTTGTTTTAATTGAACAAGTCCTTTTCAGAGGAAATTCTAATGGAAAATTGTTAAGATATGTAGAACAAGCTGAAGCTAAGAGGATACTACATGAAATGCATCATGGAATATTAGGGGGCATTTTTCTACAAAGACCACAGCCATAAAGATAAGTGAGGCAAGATATTTTTGGCCTACTTTATTTACAGATTATTATCAGCTAGTTAGAAAATGTCAATCCTGCCAGTATTATATGGGGATGAGGAGGAATGTAGCCATGCCCCTTAGTCCTATAGTTGTGGATAAACCTTTTGTTTAATGGGGTGTTGACTTCATTAGAATGATAAATCCAGTGTCCAACATGGGTCATAAATGGATATTAACTGCCACAAACTATTTCACCAGATGGACCAAGGTAGTCACACTTAAAGAAGCAATAGAGAATGTGATCCTAGATTTTCTAGGGGGTATCACTACTCACTTTGGAGCTCCTCACACCATCATTTTAGATAATTATAAAGCATTCTTGGGGTCTAATGTATCTGACTTTGCCTTGAGACATGGAATATATCTGAAAACTTCATCTAATTATCACCCTCAAGGTAATGGTCTCATAGAATCAACCAACAAGACCCTGATAAGACTCATCAAAAGAGTAGGGGCTGATCATCACAAAGAGTGGCATAAAGTGCTTAATCTAGCACTATGGGCTAATAGAATCATGCCCAAGTAGGTGATCAAAATGTCTCCATATGAATTGGTATATGGAAAGTCTGTCATGATTCCTCTAAGCTTGGAAATCCCTGCTTTCCAGTTGATCAAACAAATTGAGATTAAAGAGAATGGCCCCATCCAGGTCAGACTCGCAAAACTTTTGGAAGTTTAGGAAAAGAGGGATATAGCCCATGATTCATTTATCAAGCATCAGGGAATGGTTAAGAATTGTTTTGATAAAAGGACTTCAAATCCTAATTTTGAAGTAGGATCAATTATTTTGAAATGGGATGGAAGGGCCACCAAGCTAGGTCAACATACCAAATTTAAAGCACTATGGACTAGTTTGTATAGAATTCACGTGTGCAAGCAAAAGAATTCTTTTGAGCTAGAGTCGATAGAAGGAGAACCTTAAGAGATTCCTATAAACATAATCTATTTAAAACATTTCAATTGACTTGGGTATCTCATGTATTATAGTTAAATAATTTCCCTTTCTCGCATTGCTTTTCCATTGTTTTCCCACTTTACTTTTAAATAAGTGTTTTAAACATATGTCGACGGCTCTTTTGAAGATGTAATTTTCATAATTTTGATCTAGTGGGAGGTGGAGTTTTATTTTTGAATAGGTTCAAAAGTCCTGAGGGTCACCAGTAACTATAGAGTAAATTTTTACTCTACGTTGCATTCAAATTTTTAGTCGAGCACTGTAGTTTGGGTTCCTACATACCTTGGTTGTAGCGGGAAAGTCAAGGTAGAGAGCGGGTTCAATTTTATTTCTAAGTGTCGAAGATGAGCAGAGGCCACCAAATGTCACTTTTTGACCATGGGCCCTCTTTACTCCTCTTTTATTTTTATTTTTTTATTTTGCCAAAGTGTTGCATTCGAGTGAAAGCCGCCAAGTGTCACTTTCTGAGACATGGAGTCAGCCAGCTGGCGTCGTTTGAGACACTTTTCATAACTTTTAGGAAATACACGGATCACACCACATATTTTATAGTAGTTAAATGGAATGCACTATGTGTTAGCATCCACATCTCATTTTGGCAACCATGTTTCATTCTATTTTTTGACAAAGGTTTCAACAGGCTAAGGAGTAGGATGTAACAGAAGTCACCACGTGTCAGCATCCAAGAGATAGTCAGTTCAACACCTGGGTTGAATGTTTTGTTGCAATACCTCAGTTAATGTGTAAATGGTGTGCAGTGTTGAACTATTGGACCATTGAACCAATTTTAGTTCATCAGGTAGTTCAAGGGAGTGTCCCAAAAAACCAAAGGGGTCTGCACCCTTTCAAAAGGTAGTAGGGTATTTGTTCATTTTTGATTAATTTCCAAAGATGAGCGGAGGTTGACAAGTGTCACTCTCTGATCCCCTCTCTACTCTCTGATCCCCTCTCTACTCCATCCCCAGGAAAAGTGGAAGCTACCACATACCCTTAACTTAAGTAGTGAAAGATGTTACATATCTTCCTCAAAGCCACAAAAGCCTCCATGTGTCGATGCCTAAGAGATCATCTTCAAATTTCATTGTTGAATAAAGATTGTGGTGGGCCTCAGGTGTTACTTAAAGAGTCTACAGAAATTGTCAAGTGTCACCATCTGTAAGAGTCTGATGTGTCCTGAGTGATACTACAGAACAACCAAAGAGAAGTAGAGAGAGCCACGTGTATTCGATGAATCCAGTGGAAAGTGCCAAGTGTCATCTTTTGGTGCCTTCTAAGTAATAAGAGGTTTTTCAAGAAATTGACTAAGTGTCCTCTCCCATTTCAACATAATAAAGTGTTCCATGTATCTGTTGCCACAAAGCAAAATGGAGGGAAAATCAACTGGAGTTAATTCAAGTAGATGGAACAGTTTATCAGGTAGATTTTTAGAGCCCCCAAATCATTGAAGGCACCATCTATTTGTCCCCTATGAGTGAAGGATGGAGAAGAATTGTATGGGAAAGGGGATGATGGAAGGAGTGATCCGAGGCTATAAAAGAAGAAGAATTATAAGAGAAAGGGGGGAATTCTATAGTTTTAGACTTTCTAGAATTTTGACCAGTAATATCATTTGCTTTTGTCTCATTTTCTTAAGTTGTAAAGTTAATGTAACTGTGCATGTTTTTGTGCCTTTTATGTGGCTAAATGAATTAAGAAGATTGAACTCTATTCCTTGGTTGGTGTTATCTGTGTCATTTGCAAAGTAGTCTGTACTGTAGATTATCTAGAGTTGTGATTAGGAATGTCATTTGCTTTTGTCTTGTTTTCTTGAATCGGAAGATCTACATAACTGTACGTGATTTCTGAACCTCTTATGTGATGGAAAGATTCTATTAAGAAGATTGAACACTATGCCCTTGTTGGCATTCTTTGTATCTCAGCAAAAGAATTCCCTATTGTGAGCCTCTGTTTCTATTATTTCAATCTTTTACATTGATCATGCACTTGTCTACTCTTAAATGTACTTGAATCCTATAATAGTCTCACTGTGCTTAGGTTAGGATTAGGATTACACTCAGGCACATCACCATAGTTAGGTTTCAGTTCTTGCATTTGTGTTTATGTTTAATCTCCTATCCCTTTTCCCCAACACCCAATACAAAAGAAGAGACTAGCTTCTCTAAAATCTGGAGATTGTTTCAAGCCACAATGTCCCACAGCTTGAAACTTCCCATTGTTGATTGATTAGGATCAAACACAATTTTAAATCATCAATAGCTATCACTACTATCAAGCTCTAATAGGAGCATTAACAACCATATCAGACTCTTACTAGGGTGTTAGTATGCCTTTCGATTTGTTATAGGTTTGCTTAGAATGACTTTGGACTTTGATAGGTCACTAGCTTTTTTAAAAATTACTCAGGTAAAACACAAAGACTTAAAAAATAAACATTTTTTCATAAATTGACCTTCTAAAGATGGAATTTTTAAAAACATGAATTTTTATTTGGATAAAATAACCTAGACCAACTTTGACTTTATTAACTGTTCACAGTTAAAAGACCTACCACTTTAGATTTTTGACCATTCTTCAAAAATTGCTACAAAAATGTGATAATAAATAATCCCCATTTTAATTTTATTGTTTCATAAAATTTTAATATAGAATTAATGTATTATATAAATTTTAAATATTAATAAAAAAACAATCGTAACCAATTATCCTACCAATATTTACATATACTAGAATAATCCTTGTTTAATATGGCTTGAAAATAACTTCTACATCAAATAACAATTTATTATAGTATAATTCTATTGATAACAATCCAAATATATTCACCTACTAAAATTATCCCTCCCTTCAACACCTAATTTATGGTTCCATTTTGAATTTATAGGATAAATATGATCTCATTTCCCTAATGTTGATTTGTTGTAGGCTTTGGTATGGCTGAATTACAATACCCAAGGGTTACTGTAAAGTGTCATGTTGGCCCATGAGTGACAAGGTGAAATATATGCAAGGAAAATAGGTTATTAAATTTCATTTATGGAAATTTATTATGATTTTATATTAGTGGAAAGGCTATGCAAAATCTATTATTTTATTTTATTCACACAATGATACATTCATTTTCCTTATTAAATGTGATAGATCTAAATGCATAAACTAGAGATTGGGTATACATTGTATACTAGGTAGGATAATATCAAAGCTATTTCTATGTGCAAATGTAGTAATAATATTTTATGTGTCCAATTTTTATTGTTCACACTAACAATTTTTGGTTTTGTACTAAGGTTTACCATGGAAATTATATGTGCATTGTGTTTATATTATTATGGTGTAAATTGTTTGATCACAAAGGTGAGAGAAATAAACCTCAAAGTGATTTATTGTTTATATTATGATCCTTTCCTTTTATGTCTTGAAAATAAATTTTGCATTGAATAAAAATGGATTCTAGTATAATTATGTTTAAAATAACTAGAGCTTAACCCACCTTGCAATGGTTGAATGATCAAATCTATGGTTTATCCACATAGAGATATGAAAATTATAGGCATTTTTTTGTTCTAATAAATGATAAAAATGAATATATTACCTTATAAAATAAATAGAAAATAATTATTGACTTCATATCACTAATGAAAAAACACAATGGCCAAACCCCATTCCCATCTCAATTAACATATTTTTAAACTGAGGCTTTCTATCACAAATCCAAATACGACTATATATAAATTTTTTTTGAAAACATTATTATAAAAAAAAAGACTTGACAATAACTATGTTCCCAAATTATGTTGTATAGACATCAAATAGTCAAAATGAAATGAATTTTAAAACCCACAATGATATAAAGAAAATAAATAAATTTCCTTTTCAATCTCCATTATCATTTAAAAAAATAAAAATATTACATTACCAATGGCCAAGATACCAAATCCTAACCATATAATAAATGTATAAATTTACTGACATTGAAATCCAAAATACACATTGCTCGTAACATATAATTAAACTTACTCTCATTGATGAATATATTTCATATACACTATATATTTTTAATATGTATTATTGATTCTTAGATTTTGTACCCAATTCATAGTTGAAAATACATATGGGAGAATGAATATCATTTTGTTTTCCTTCTTATGGTATGTGACACATATTTGTGTGGTTATTTCATAGGACTTGAGGGTGGAGGATAATATAGATTGACTCCTTGGTGACCAAGTAGGAGATATTAATTTTGAATGATCAATAAACAAAACTAATGACATGGATGCCCTTTGTCATGGTGACAATTATTTTATGTAGATACTAACTTTCCTACATTAGATGTTATTGATCTTATTTCCCTAATATTTTGATTCTTAATGTATGACCATGGATCTTCCCTGGATGTGTTACTCTAAATTGGAGGATAAATAAAATTTCATTTAAATATTTTTGATGTGTGGTGTGATTTCCTCTAGCTTCATCATAAGGCCTTAGGGTCACCAATAATCATATGTTGCCCATCAGTTACTATGTGGAAGATACAAAAGTTTGAGAGGTCAGTAAATTTAAATTATATTGTAACATGTTTTTTATTTTTATATTATTTTAGCATGATTCACTACAGAATACATATTCTAAAAAACATATATAAGTTATAGAATTTCTTACAACCTTTTAAGAATTGATTTCAATTTTTTGGATATTAGGTAAAAGATTGTTTTTAAATAGTACCAAAACTTCTATGAATTCAAAGGAATAAATAATAATTAAATTCAAATTAACTTGAACATGTAGAAATATAAGGAAAATGGATTGCCTTCAAAGAAAATGATGTAGATAGATATAAAATTAACTAACTAGAGAAAACATACAACATAATGATAGTAAGTTACAAGACTATGGTACATTGATGTTACTAAGAATCTTAGTTTCCTCTCATTATTCCTCTAAGTATTGGTATGAAAATGGTTTTCACCCAAATTGGTTTTACCTTTGGATTTATTTCACACTTCTTCATTTTAATCTTACTTAGGACTTAATAGTGTGCATACATGTTTAGTGCATAATTAGATGGTTAATTATGTGCACATGTGTTTAGTGCACAATATAGTAATTTCCACCACAAGTGGCTTACACATGGATTGCACTATGAGTGAGTGATCACTCTACTATGACTGGACCAAAATACACTATGGGTTATCTAACACTATATCCCCCACTTTGGTGTACACATAGTGTTGATATACCCACTATAGGTTGTCTATCCCACTTGATATTTCTTATATGTTGAGCACTATAATATTGCATTTTTAATGTGAACTTATGGAATTACTATATTTAATGAATTCATACATTTACACTTACCTTACACATTAATTGTGCATAATTAATAAGTATATAATTTATTCTTATTAAACTCACTCTCAAGCATAAGAGTGTTCCCTCTAGGTCCTATAATATTTTGTATGCTATATTATCCAAATATTACATCATATAAGAGTTGTTTAGGTACCTTGGGTAGCCTCTTAGGAGTTTTATTTATGTTTTTTTACTTTCACACAAAAATGTTATTCTCTTGCATCCTTTTGAGGGTGGTCCTGAGAATCAAAAAGGTCTAGAAAGAAAAATTAGATTTAAGGGGTTCCTTGTTGAGTGTTTATTGTAGGTTAACTCTATAGATTTATAAAACATGATGGAGATCACCATAAACTAAATTTTAATCCTTGTTAGATATTAAGGGCTATATCTAAATACTTTTTGCCAAAGGTTGTCATCAATACAAGTGGAGCACTACAATAAAAACCTATGCATTGACATTATCCACTACATGTTACACATAAAATTACTTTGTGTACATCATATATTAATTATATAATTTTAACCTAAGCATCACCAATGTTAAGATAAGAACATGTTTTATTTTTAGGTTTTAATCTTATTTCCCAAGAAAATATATTTATGTTAAAAATAGAGCTAGATTCATTTTTATTGACAATTCTCTCTTGACATTCGTCTTAAGAATATGTTTTATAAAAAAATATATGTTATTTTTCAAATTAAAATTATAAACAATATCTCAAAACATTATATGGGTTTTATGCACCTCGGTTTTATCTTTCCAAAACCTTTTTAAATTATGAGTTTCATTACAAATTGAAAATGTTATCATAGTTTTAATGACTGTGGTGATATTTGATAAAAATATTTTTTTTAATGTTTTTTAAATGGAAAAAATATATAATTTTGGTTCCAATCGGTTGGATCTTTCTCAAAAAATCAATCCGGCCATTCCTCTAAACTTGGTGATAGTTTTGCTAAACTTGGCAAAAGATGTAAACCATTTAGTAATATAGACATCTAGTGGACCTCCAAACTTGGTGGTGGTTCTTGCTAAAATTGGTGGCACTACTTTGACCAATTATATTGTAATCCATGGATTTGTAGTTGTTTTTCACTGACATATATCTTGGACTCATGACCTCCTATTCAAAATGATGCTTTTCTTGAAATTGACTAAATTTTTTATACTCTACACGATGGTGGAGATAACTTCAACAATTGGTGTGTTGTTTCTATATAAATTTAAATTTTAAGATAGTGAAAGTACACATTTTTTGATATTTATGCAAGTGGACATTGTAATCATACTAAATATAAAGTGTCATAATCATTTTTGATTGGGGGATATTCATTAAGTGATTTTAGGGGGTTGTGTTGTGAGACTATGCTATTTCTTGTGTTCTCACTTGAGTGCTTTCATATTTAACATAGGTAATCCTACATTTTATCTTTTAAATCCATTTAGTTAGACAACATGTAAATCACATTCATGGAATGTGTTAATAGGCAATGGCTACACCCACTTCATTGAGGAAACATTTCCATAATGCACAAATGATAAGGAAAAGAATGTATGGCTAATTTAGCATACTAAAACACTTGTTTACTTGTGTATATTAATTTATATTGATATTATTTTTCACATTGATCAATACAAATCACCTAAATAGGATTGGGAAAAAATATAAAACATGTATGGTCAAACTAATGAGGTTTGGGAATATTAAATTGATAATTAAATCACTAATCTAGATCCATCTAATTTTGATAACATTCAAGATTATGAAACCAAAGTGAATGACCTAAGAGAAAAACTAAATAAATTTGGTATTGTAAATAAGTATGTAGAGTTAGTATTCAATGTGCTAGGAAAACTACCCCCTTAACATATGACATTTCTTTCCAATTTTTAGAGTCATAAGTTGACTATGGGAAATGACTATTCGATACCTACCTATGATTCATTTTTAGAGATGTTAATTATTGAATAGGACAATTTGATAACTATGTGACTCTTGAACCAATCTAATTCACAAGCCTTGGTGGTAGGTCATCCTCCACATTCAAAAGGGTTTAAGCAATAGAGATAATTCTTAGGCCATGTAAATCTCCTTCACAATCATCACATCCTGAACTAAATACATATTAATCCTTTAAAAATAAAAAGGATTTACAAAATAAGTATCTAAAAAAAAAATCATACTACAATAAAGTTGGTCTTGATGAGAATCAATGTCATACTAAGCAAATTTATGAGTTGAAACATATTCTTAAGAAAAATCACATTAATTTTCCATCATCCTACACTAACGAATCAATTTCTTCTATTTATTAAACATCAAAGAAAGGGAAATGAAAATAAATTGTCATAACAAGTAAATATTTAAAGTAATGGATACTTGACTTTGAGGCTAGACATCATATGGGTTCTAATAAGAAATAATTTTGTTCTTTGGAACCTTGTTCATTGCCTCACATTCTCATAGGATATGATACTATGGTTGAATTTATTGGTAAGGAACTGGTTGAGATGCACGAAGGTGAATATAAATTTTTTCTTTGTTTTACTAATTTATATGCCAAACTTTTATCAATATACAAATCACTCATCTTGAGAATAACAAGACTTTTTTTTTCTTTTCCGATTTCACAGTAAATTTAAGATCTTGAGGATGATGCCTTAGTTACAATGGGAAAATACAATCATGAGTCTCAACTATATGTATTATCCCATTTTTTCCCTCATTCCCCTTCTGTTACTTTACTCATTCATACATATTCATTCACTAAAATATGGCATGAGTGGTTTGTCCATCTCAACTACCACTACCTCTAGTAGCTCAGATGAAAGGATATGGTAATAGGACTCCCTCCTATCAAGTTTTCCAATGGTGTATATTTAGAATATATAATAAAAAAGAATTTAGAACATAATTTTGATAAAGGGATGTATTCAAGGGCTTCATAAGTCCTTGAGTTAGTTCATAGTGATATTATGGGTCCTTTTCCCACCTTGTCTTTTAGCAAACTTGCTACGTCCTCACTTTAATTAATGAATATTCACATTACACTAGGGTCTACTCCATTCATAAAAGAGTGAAGTATTTTAATGGTTTCAATACTTCAAGGCTCATGCTAAGAATCATTTTGGGTTACCTGTCAAAATTATTCACACAAATAACAGCTGAGAATATGTAAATCATCATTATGAGTAATTCTTCACTCTTGAAGGGATCGACCTTCAAGATTATGATCTATACACAAAACATCATAATGATTTTGCTAAATAAAATAATAGGACCTTAACAAAGATGTCTACTTATATGATCCATACTTCTTATCTTGGCCCAAAATTTTTGGCTGAAGATATTAACTGTTCCACTCAAATTTAGAACTGCACTCCTCATAAGGTCCTAAATAACATGAATACTTATTAGGATTGGTGATGTAAAAAACATTTATGGGGTTTTTTTGAGTCTTTGGATCCCCTATTTTGGCACACATTATTTTATAAAATAATAAGCATTGTAACCATAAAGTTTTCCTTCCCTTTTTTTTTCAATATTTTCATGGTGTCAAGGTATATCAGCTCACTGATCCATAGATGAAAGATATTTTTATTGAGAGGAGTGTTTAGTTTGAGGAATCACATCCTCCATTTGACTCTTGTAATTTAAATCCTCCATCCATAGTGGAATTAGATCATAGTGATTAAGATGATTCATCTTCATTTCCACCTCTACAAGGGTCATATTTAGTAACTTCTACCTCTACTTAATTCAACCCCATATTTGTCATCCCCTCAATGGAATTTATAGACTCTTCAATTGGAAGACACATTTGTTTTGGGATCCTTAAGACACTTGACTTGGTTATAACATTGTCATCTTTCACATGTATACATTGATCTTGATTTTGATTGAAAATAGTTTTTTGAAGCATCAAGTTTTATTAAGTAGGATTCATTAATGGAAGATGAGTACATTTCCTTGATGAGGAACAACACTTGGGATTTTGTCACCCTTCCCAATGGAAGTAAAATGTTTTATTATAAGTGGATCTATTGAACCAAATATGTATTGGATGGACTTATTGATAAATTTAAAGCATGGCTTGTTACCAAAAGGTTTTCATAAGTTCTTAGTGGCAACTCCACTAAGACCTTTGCTCATGTTGCTAAGATTAATTCAATTCACTTAATACTTTATATAGTTTTAGATCATGATTGGGTTCTAAATCAGATGGATGTGAAAATTTCATTTATTTATAGGTATATTTAGGATTAAATCTACATAAATCAACCATAAGGGTTCATTGAGGACTCTTTTTTAGATGACTCCCCTTAATTTTTGCTTCCCTTTATTTCTACTCAATGAAGTATACCAAATAAGAAGAATAAAGGGGAGTAGAAATAAAGGGGAGTCATTCTCTCAACTAGATTCTCGTATTGTCCCTCATATCACACTATCTACATTATTTGAGACAATGACTCCCCTTTATTTCTACTCCCCTACTTAGATGACTTAATTATTACTAGGAGTTATTCATCCATGATTAATAGAGTCAAATCTAATTTACATGATCGATTCAATATGACTGACTTGGGAATTTTTCACTACTTTATTAGGATTGAGATCACTTAGTCTTCTTCTAGGATCCCTATTATTCACTCCAATTATGCTCTTGATCTTGTACCTCAATTCAACATAGCTAATTATAATCCTTCACTAATTCCATTTCTATCATGAGTTAATCTTGAGGTGAAGTGTTCAAATCCACTAGTTGATGTCACTCTATATCATTAAATTGTTATAAGTCTCATCTATTTGATGCACAGTCACCCCAAAATTTACTTTAAATTTGGCATGATCTCATGCTTTATGCAAGAACCGCATTAACTTCATTGAAAAGTGTCCAAATGCATATTGCATTATAGGGTAAGTGCAGAGAAATGATGGGCCAAAAGGGGGTCTTAATTGGACATGTTTTTATTGAAATATAATAAACCTCAAATTTCATATATTATTTGAGACACCTATATTCAAAATTTGAAGATGCCATAGGAACATGAATTGTAGAATTTTGATTCTAGTTTATAAACTACTACTTTTGTTTTGAAATGGTCAAGTATAAATAGGTCAAATGTCAGAAATTCAAAGAAGTACTATTTTTTTTAGAAAATTTGAGTAGATATCTTTCCATGTGGCACATCATTTTTTAATCATAATTTACTTTTTTTTTTAAATCCTCTGGTGGAAAGTTAGATAAGATCATCTAGTTTACAACATATATTATTTTGAAATTAATTAATGAATATTTATTATTTTACTAATTTAAAAAGTCATTAGACCTTGAAATATGATAAATAATGTAAATACAACCATATGACCCCCCTAATTACCTCAAAAAAATATTAAAAATTAGATTTCTTTTATTGTGTATAGAATTGGGTCTAGTTTGCAACCATATATTTTTTTCAGTTTGAATCGATGAATAAAAAGATACATAAACAAATATGAACATGTATATTTGTAGCATATAAAATTATAAAAATATTAACTTAGAAATATATATAGATAATGACCTTGAAAGTAATAAAAATATATATAGAAAGAGGAGAGTGTATTCGATGTTATAGTAATATTTTCAATAAAAAATTTGATAAAATTCATAGTGTTTAACATGGTCAAAGTTAATTTTTTTAAATTTTATTCAAAAACACACATTTATTTGAGTGTTTGTAGGTCCATGCCATAGGATCAAGAATCCAAGCCATTCTTGGAGCCTTCAAGCATGTGTTTCAAAATTCAAATATAAGAAGCTCATATGCGGTACATACTACATATATGAAACTCTATGTATACAAAATGTTTTACTATTAATTAGTAAAACTACCTATGCATTTTTTGTCTTTAAAACCATGTACATGGTTCTACTTCTATAAAAAAATGTACATAGAATAGTTTAGTATTAGATTGTCATGCATATTATATAAATAAAATAAACTTTCATGTATAAGTTTACATATAGATATGGATATTTAGTTTATTATAATTTAAATTATATTTTATTTGTCTATTTTTAGGATGTTTGCAAGTGTTTTAAGACCTTTAGGAGATTTATTGCAAATTCTAGGTTTTGGAGGATCCTCTCATATTTCAAACTTAGTCAGATTACAAGGTTTCACAATTTTAGACTTAGACATATTTTAGGGTTTCAATATTTTATGGAGACATCATAGGAGGTATGAAGGCTTCATGAAGGGATTTAGGTATGATATAATATTATGATAATGTCACTCACAAAGTACCTGAAGTCAATCCCACCCATTCCCTCTACACCCCATAAAGCATACACTCTAGGAGAAATACATTGGTGAGCCCTTAATGCATACAGGTTCCATCTAGTGTAAAAAGGCATACACAACATGATTTATAGTTATGTGGTATATTTCTAATAATAATCCCATAGATAAAATACATGCATCACTTCTTTCATTTTATAGATCATGGATCTTTGTGTTATATTTTTATAAATTTAAGCATTAATCAATTGGGGTAATCAGTGATGTGATTTGGGTCAAATTGAGCTCTCTGAACCTAATTCTTAGTCAAAATGATGTTAATTTGGGTTAAAATAAATTTTTAAGGGTTCAAGGAGTCTAGGATTTGGGGTTTAGGGTATATGATTTAAGGTCCAATCGTGAAGGTAATTAGGGCCAATTTGAGCTCGTTGAATCTAATTGTGACTATAGAATGTGATTTTGGGCATAATTAGCCCCAATGTCATCACAAGTTGAAATAATTAGTTAATTAATGCAATAAGTGATGTGATTTGGGATAAATTGATACATATGAAAATAATTATTACTCTAAAGTCCATGTCAATTAGGGATAAATTGATTGATTTAGGTTTTAAGCTTTATGATTTATGGATTAGGGTTTAGGTTTTAGGGCTTAGGGTATAGTGTATAAGATTTAGGTTTTCTGGTATAAGGCCCAATCAAAAAGGAAATTGGGGCCTATTTTAGCTTGTTGAACCTATTTATGACTATGTAATGTGATTTTGGGCTCAACTATCCCTAATGTCATCACAAATTAAATCGAGTAGTTAATTGGGGTAATCAATGATGAACCTAATTTTAAGGTATAGGGTTCAGGGTCCAATTTGAAATACAATTAGGGATAATTTAAGCTTATTCAACCTATTTATGACTACAAAATATGATTTTGGAATTAATTATCCCCCACGCCATCATACATAGAGCCAATTAGTCAATTGGGGGAATTAGTGATGTGATTTTTGTTAGATTGAGCCTTGTGAACCTAGTTCTTAGTCTAAATGAATTTATTTAGGGATAAAATAATTGGTTTAGGGTTTAAAGAGTTTATGATTTAAAGTTTAGGGTTTAGGGCTTAGGGATTAAGGTATATGGTTTATGGTTTAGGGTACAAGGTCTAATCATGAAGAAAATCTGAGCCAATTTGAGCTCATTGAACTTACTTATGACTATAGAATTTGATTTTGGGCATAATTAACCCCAATTTCATCACAAGTTGATCCAATTAGTTAATTGGGTAAATAAATGATGTGACTTGAGCTAAATTGAGCCCTATGAAAATAATTATCACTCTAAAGGATGTTATTTGGGGATAAATAAATTAATTTAGGGGTTAGGGTTTATGATTTAGTGTTTAAGATATAAGGTATAAGGTTTAGGTTTTAGGGTATATGATTAAATAATAAAGGTAATTAGGCATAATTTGAGCTCGTTTAACCTATTTGTGACAAGAGAATGTGATTTGGGCCAAATTGAGCCTTGTAAACCTAATTCATACTCTAAAGGAAATTAATTTTAGCTAAATCAATTGGTTTAAACTTTAGGGTTTATGCTTTAGGGTTTAAGGTTTAGGGTATAAGGTTTAATGTATAAGGTATAAGGTTTAGGGTTTAGGGTCCAATCAAAATGGTAATGATTTTTTAATTGTATATTAATTGATAGGGATGGTCGATTAATTGGGAATAACTAACAAAGTAAAAAATACTTAAATTTATCAAAATTTGGTAGAAATATCCATGATCCATGGAATGAAAGAAGTGAGGTGTCTGTTTTATCCATGGGATTGTTGTCAAAAATGTATCCCAAAATTATAAATCATGTTGTGTATGATTTTATACATTATATGGTTCTTATATGCTTTAAGGACTTATCAATGCTTTTATCCTAGAGTGTGTATATGAATGGGTGCACAAGGAATGGGGTGGGATTGACTTGTGTCACTTTATGAGAGATATTATCATACTATTCTATCATACCTACATCCCTTCATGCAACCTTCATACCTCTTATGATGTATCCCTAAAATATTGAAACCTCAAAAGATTTCTAATTCTAAAACCCTAAAACCTTATAATCTAAGTCTAAAATATGATAGGATCCTCCAAATCTTAAAATTTACATTAAAGCTCCTAGAGGTCTAAAACCACTATCAAACATCTTGAAAGTATATAAATAAAATATAACCTAAAGTATAAGAAATTAAATGTCCATATCTAAATGTAAACTTATACTTAACATTTAATTTTATTTGTATACCATACATGCAAATATAATACTAAACTATTATGTGTATGCATTTTATAATAGAAATATTTCATATGCAGTTATAAAGACTAAAACCATGTAAGTGTTTTAAAGACTAAAACCATGTACATGGTCATAATTGGGTAGTTTTTGAGCCTATGTGTCAAGATCATGTACACACATTTTTAAAAAAAATATGTAGAAATGTTAAAATATATTTTAAAGGAACAATAAGTCCTTACCCCCCCAAATTTATGCACTTACCCTACATCTATATCACTCTTCAACATAGGTTACATAATGTAATAGGGATTAGTATAGACTTGGTTAGATATACATATTTTGTTTAGGATGGTGCTTCTATGAATTGTAAGTCCACATATGGTTACAAATTTCATCTTAGTTTAGGCCCCATTAGTTGGCAGAGTAAGAAGTAACCTATTATTTCTCTATCTTCAACTTAAGCTGAATATCAAGGGACTATTAATGTCTCTGGTAAGGCTCTTTGGACTCATAATATTATTACTGAGTTTGGAATCATCATTCCATGACATTTTTTCATCATTTATTATAATCAAAGTACCATTTAGATCTTGAAAAACCTAGTTCATAATTAGATGACCAAACACATAGAGATCTACATGCACTACATCAGGGAGCTGATTCAAGAGTAGGGCATTGATCTAAATTATTATCCTACAATAGAGTAGGTTACTGACATCTTTACCAAACCCTTCATTGAGAATAATTTACATCACTTTTAAAATCTCCTTGGGATATCAAACACTACTTTAAGGGGGGTTACTTGATTTGCTCTCATCATCCTCTCATGGTGGATGGGGAGGAGTTTTTTTTCCTATAGTTTTTCTCCTTCACTTTTATTTTGATAGGATCATTTTGTACATGGGTACCTCATTAGTTCTTGTTGTGGGGACTCATTTTTTTTTCATGTTTTTAATTTTCTTCCCCCCCTAAGTCTCACTTAATAAGGGGTACTGGTGTGAAAAAGGTTCTCACCCAAACTAATTTTACCTTTGGGTTCCTTTCACACTTTATCATTTTAATCTTACTTGGGACTTAATATTGTGCAAATATGTTTTATGAATAATTAGATGGTTATTTATATATAAATTTGTTTAGTGTATAATCTAGTCATTCTCTATTATGAGTGGCTTAAACATGGCTTGCACTGTGAGTGAATGCTCACTAAACTATGAGTGAACCATACTCAACTATAGGTTGTCTGTTATTTTATTCTCCACTTTGATGTGTGCACATAATATTGATATACCCATTATAGGTTGTCTACCCCCACTCTCTCTTTCTTATATATTGAGCACTCTAGTAGTTCATTTGTTATGTGTAATTATGGAATTCATTCATTCAGTTACATTTGTATTTCACATGAATTTTACATCCTTGATAAGATTACACTTTATTCTTATCAAGCTCAATCTATAGCATAAGAGTTATTCTTTTAAGTATTATAATCATGTATAGGTTATATTAGCCAAATATGACACTAAGAACATGATATGTTCCTCAGTAAATTCCTTATCATAATCCTTGATCTACTTAGATTTGTCTTTATCTTGAACTATATTACTCTCTATAATTCAATGATGCTCCTATTTTCCTGTTATCTTTAAGTATTATCATTTTTTCCATGTTTCCTTTAGTGTCATTTTAATATTTATCATGTAATTTAAAACAAAAAAAATGGTTCTCAATATTTGAACATTATCAAGAAATGTTAGATGTTATTTTTTGATTGTGTTGTGTACATTCTAATTAAAATGTTAGATATATTTTTAGATATTCTTGCACCAACTTGGTCTGATTTATCTTTCAAATAAACTAATTTTATAAATTCTTTCTCATATTTGGTCTCCTTTCTCTTTTGAACAATTTAAAATAAAAAAGTAATATGGGACTAAAATATTTAATAGTACCCTTCATAATGAATTAAACCTTTTCACTTGTTACAAGACCTATTATTCAATGAATGTTGCTAACATAATCGACAAGATAACATTAAAATAAGACATGTTTCACATAGTTTTATTATGCTTCATTAAAGTATTTAGTATTGGAATTTTTATTTAACATGTTTTTAATTTGTATATTTTTTTTCATGTTTACTTATAAAGTCTTTATTTTTTCAATAAATGTTGTTGACATAATCAATAAGATAACATTAAAATAAGGCATGTTTCACACAGTTTTATCATGCTTCATTAAAATATTTAGTATTGGAATGTTTATTTAACATGTTTTTAATTTGTATATATTTGTTTTCAGGTTTACTTATAAACTTCTTTTTTTTTCTTTAGATAGGATAACTTAAAATGGTTTTTTTTCAAAATAGAAAAGACATATGTGAATTATAAAATGTCTTATTGTATTTTCATTCATATTCCCTATTTTATCATGTAATTTGGTATGTAATAATAAATTTTAATGTCTGAACATTATTATAATGTGTCACACATTATTTATTGATTGTGTTTTACACTATGATTAAAATGCTAGACAAATTTTTAGAAACTATTGTTCATATTCAACTTCCTTTATATTCAAATAATTACCATCATGTAAGTTTAATAATAAGAATTAGTTTTTGGTATTTGAACATTATCAAAACATATCACCTAGAGTTTAGTAGTTGTGTTTTATCAAAAAAATGTGATTGGCATATCGAAAAACTCTATAAAAGTTCTTATTCATATTTTCATTTGCTTCCTCATTTGAAAAATTAACACCACACATCTTACACCATATTGATATTTCCATTGCACTTTATACAATTGCTAATATGATATATTATTTTCAACATGGTTTATCCAAACTTTCTTGAAATGGTTACCTTAGATAAGTCGTATATATTGGTACCAATTTTAATACTTACCAATATTTTATTGCTCTGTAACCTCCATGAAACGTGCTTGAGTTATGGGATATATTATCTTGGTGTAGGGATTTGAGATTGGGTTTCTCTATTAAAATGCACCTCTTTATCATTAAATCAAAACCCTTAGGACATTGTGCCTCAATATTATTATAATATGTTTTTATTTATATTTTGTGATTATTATTTTTGAATTATTTAAATGCATAAAGGGAGATAATCATATGTATATAAATTAGCTTGATGTGAAACCTTAGGTTGGAAAAAGATTAAAGATCTCAAGAATAGAACCAAAAATTATATAAATGTCCTCAAAACTAAATAATCCCAACAATAACAGTCTAAGATGTAGAAATATACCAAAATCTTTGGGTTAAAAGAAAGCATCAAAAAAGAAGATTGTTCATTGTTAATTGAATGGAAAAGAGGAGTGTACATATACACAAAAGTTTTTAGTGTTAGTGGAGTTTTAAAAATGCATTAACTCCCACTTAACATCACCTGTGCTAAACCTAACTAAACTTAATTTTAGTGAAGCATGCCATTAAATACACTTGCATGTAAAACTACAAGATAATGGAAGTACATCTAAAATCAGACTAATGTAATACAAAAACACCACATCTTAAACATAGCTTAGGTGGGCAAAAAAGATGGGTCCCAACAACTAGGCATGATTAGGTACCCAACTATAAAACAATCTCTCAAAAATTGGAAAAAGGAAACAACTCCATGGGAAAAAAAACTTCCCCCCAAAAGAAAGATAAAGAAAAGAAGGGAATAGAAAGCCCAATACAACACCCCCTTAAGCATAACTTAGGTGGGATATAAAATTAGGTCCTAGTAATGAGGCCTAATTAGGTACCCAAATACATAGTGATGATCCAATATCTTACAAAATAAGAAGGATGTATGCCTCCACAAAGAAGAGAGACAATGTATGTACAAAATGTTGCATGGTGAATGCCATAGTAGGTTCCTCTACAACAAATATTGTCTCTTCCTATTGGAATAAAGAAACCACAAGCTGTCAAACTACTGAACTCCCACTTAAGTGGAATGTAGATAGGAATCATGATGTAGATCTTTAGCAAATAATGAAATTTCTCTATGCTGATGCTTGAATGTGTCAAAGTTTGATTAGGTATCACAAGACTAGCTATAGAAGATGGAAATATAGAAGCATATAATGAAGGATAGAGAACAACCAAAGAATAAAATAGACATGGAAAATTCACTAAAGGAATGTTCATGTGAATAGTGGAGTATGACTCACCAACTGAAGAAAGAATGTCCACATGAAGAGATGAGTCATCAATGCTCAAAATAGGTGTACTCATACTAAAATTAGTAAATTCCTTCAAAATGCAATTTTGTGAAGGCTCTAAAAGAGAAATAATATGCATAGGAACAAAAGAAAAATCTCCAATATGACAACTCTGGTAGAATCTCATCCACCATAGATGTATCACCACAAGAAATAAAAGCACGAGGAGAGAGTAAAATAGTCTCTAAAGAGATAATAGGAAGTGGAGGAGGAGGTGTGACATAAATATTAGTAGGATCACCAAAAAAACTCTATAGTATGCTCCAAATAGTGTATGGACACTCTATATGTTCCACATGGCAATGAAGATCCATGGAAACATGAAGTAATAGAGTGGAAAAAACCTTGTCACAAGTATTAGCCCACTTATTTAACTGAACAAGATTAGTGGGTACAAGACTATATCCACATTGAAATGGAATATGATTCTTGTGTGTGAGCAAGTGTTCTATATAAGCATGCTAAAAATCATAATTGTCCTTCCCAAAAAAGATCACTAGTGATGAAACAATGCTCTTCATATGAAATCTCTCGGTTGAAATGACTAAAAAATGACACTAAAAAAGTGCACAACTGAATATACTCTATAATAAACTCCTAAAGCATGCTCATGAAAGGGACATCAAACACAACCAAAAATACGTCCATGTGAGCAATCAGTGCTATAATGGGTAAACAATGGTGCATGATCTAGAGATGGACTTTGAACTAAACCAAAAATGAGTCCCTATAGATGAGAGCAATTAGTGCACAAATTATGCTTTAGAAAGTATTAAGACCCATAACCCCCCTAAATTTTGACACTTTATATTATTAGTGAATAGATTTAACCAATCGAGGACAAAAAATGGCACTTTATAGAAATAGTGTGAAATCATTCCCAGTAGATTAGACTCATAAAAATAAGTAGTTTTGCAAAACGTATCACTCAATTTTGAGTGATAAATCAAAAAATACAATTTTTTAAATTTCTTTCTATTTGCACTAAAAATTTGAAATGCACTTTGACCAAAAAAAGCATTTATTTTAGTCAGAGAACAAGGCAATATTCAAACCTTTTACCTATCAGCCATCAAACACATGCCTCTATCCATTTTCACCAAGCACCCACATGTAATTTGGATGAAGGGTGGGCTATATTTGAAAAAAAAAACTAAAAATGCATGTGCATCTATTTCAACATGCATCCACTTTATCATTCATTGGCTAAGATATATTATTTTATTTGAAACTTTACCTTAAACAGTGATGCAAGGATTAGAATCCTTTCATGATGACTAGGATTTACATGCTATGCAATGCATGGATAGTGGTGAAGAAACCAAGATCAGCACTAAATTTGGTGGAGAGGTATGGGGTTTGATTGTTGCAGAGTAGACTTATCCATGCCAACAAAAATACTATGCCCTTAAAATCCCATTTCACACCTAATACAGTAGAAACAATGATGGATTATCTTAGATAGTTCTTGGATGTCTCAAATAATCCCTATCGAGTTTCTGATGCTATCAATCCTCACAATATCCAGATGGTAGGTTTGAAAAAATCTTCACAATACCAAACTTTTGATTAACCTAGATCTACTCTGATACCATATAGAAATATACCAAAATCTCAGGGTTAAAAGCAAGGATCAACAAAGAAGATTTTTCACTATTAATTTAATGGAAAAGAGGAGTGTACATATAGCTATAAGTTTTTAGTGTTAGTGGAGTTTGATAAATGCATTAACTCCCACTTAGCATCACTTGTGTTAAACCTAACTAAGCTTAATTTTATTGAAGCATGTCAATAATTGCACCTTCATATACAAGTGTAATATAATGGAAGTATATCTAAAAATAAATTGATGTAATACACTAACATCCCCCCTTAAGCATAGCTTAGGTGGACAAAAAAATTTAGGTCTTAGTAACTAGACCTGATTAGGTACCCAACTACAAAACATGTTAAGCACAGGATATATTGAGAGGCAGGGGGTGAATCAGTATATCATATATCTTATAAAAATTTCCTTTAACCAAATTTCACTTAATCAAACATTAAATATATGCAATAAAAATCAAACAATAAACACCACACAAGATAGAGAGAGACACTAAATATAACGTGGAAACCCAATGTGGGAAAAACCAGGGAGAACAATCTCAAGTATATGAATGAGCACAAACCCAAAAAATATTCACAAGCCAATCTTATAGGACCACCATACCCCTTTGTTGAGCACCACCCCAGCTAATATTCATGAGCACCAACCCACAGGAGCACCACACCCGTTTGCCGAGCACCAACCCATAGGAGCACCAACCCCTTTGTGTATACCACACACCTATCTCTGAATGTTGCTATCTCAACAAATTGTAGATCAATACAACATCTCTTTCCTCTCTCTCTCACCTTTGCTCTTCTAAGCTAGATATAGTAAATCATATTCATCTTTCACAATTGCTCTTCTAAGCTAGATATTACAATATCAAATCAACCTCTATATCTCATTTCACAAATGGCTTGTCAAGCCTTTATTTATAGCTTTCCAAATGACCTTTGGCCTTCCCCCTTTGTGACCCTTCAATCCTCATGGAAAATGGCACCAATCTTGGATGACCCTTCATATTCAAGCCTTTTAAAAGTCATGTGGTGACCCTTCATGACCAAAAATGTCCTAACCCACTTTTGTCCTTATCTTTGGTGACTTTTCATATTCCTCAAAGTGTCCCTTCATGAGAAATTGTGCCCTTACTATTTTGTCTTCACTTGGTGACTCTTGGTAATACCCAAGATGACTCTTCATGGGAAAATGCATCCCATCCTTCTTTTGTCTTTACTCTGTGGCTCTTCAACTTCTCCATGGGCCCTTCTTTTGTCTCATATGCAACCAAAAATATATTCGTTAATATTAAATAAATATTAACTCATATTAGCCAAGATATATTTATTACAAACAACATTAAATGCAATGGGGCCTTTATCACCAATAATGTTAAACCTTTGACATGAATGACAATATTTCCAACAATCTCCCCCTTTGTCATTGATGGCAACCTCAATCGTAAGACTGCCACATCTTGTCACATGCACATACTGTCATCTGAAGACATACAGTAACTCCCCCTTATTGTATCAACATGTACCTATTCCCTGTAACTATTTTTTGCACCTATACCTATACCTATCATTCTCCCCCTTTGACATCAATGGCAAAGGGCCTACCTACAGCTAACACTTAGATCCCCCTCACTTGATGTTGAACATCAATGGCAAGAAGTAATAGAAATTACTCCCAAATCCTCTCACTGATCTTTGAATGTATCCTTTGATCATGCCTTTGAGAAGATATCTGACAATACATACACATTGTTCCCTGTCCTTTGAGCATCTTCAATCAACTCATTTGAATATTTTATTCTAACCTCACAACCTTTTACATGAAACTTTAATGTATATCCCTAATCACATATTTGACTAACACTCAATAGATTATGCTTAATACCTTTTTCATACAAAACATTCTTAGTCTTGGTTCTATCATAATCCAAACTCAAAGTACCTTTTTTGGCTATCTTGGTAGTGGTTTTATCTCTGAATCTCACTGTGCCACCATTGATATACTTTAATCTTATCTCCTGTCATATGCCTCAAACATCTGCTATCAATGAACCATGGCTGATCTTTATTTCTTACATGCAAAGTTGTTTGCACCAACATAGAATCTTCATGTTATTTCTTCTGCCATGAACATGTCTGAACCTTCTTCTTGATGAATGGAGCTTTGAAACTCTGATCCTTCTTCATTGAATCTACATGAGTATTCTTTTCCTTCTTTCTAAAACTATTATCTCTTTTTCAACATTCTAATTTCTTATGAACATAATTATTTGAAACACTACATATGCAAGAATCATTCTAATAGCCTCAAACCATAATACTGATGCAAAATTTTCTTCAAACATCTATTCCCTCAAAAGATATACAAATTAATTTTCCAACTGACCTTCTTGTCATGCAACATAACCAAGACCCAATAGCATCCCCATTGTTTAATTTTTATTAAAAGTGTCTCCTTGAAGCCTAGAAGAGACACCCCACACAATAGGGTTCTAGAAATAAATCTCAGGAGATTCCCACATCTCCTCTATTTCTTCCTTGATCTTCTTGTGTTTTTCTTTTAGAATCCGTTTAAGCATGTCTAACATTTTTGACTTACTAACCTTATCATTTATGATCTTTTTCTTTTTCTCAACTTTTGCAACTATCTTATCTTGACAAAACTCATGCTCAAATGTAACAAGAGATTATGCACAATCCTTCTTATCTGATTCTTTATCTACTATAGCAAGTAATTCATTTTCATTCTTGAACTCAACCTGATCAACCATTACTATTTTAGGTCTCCAAACCTTAATTTGACTCTTCTCATATCTTTTAGGGGCTCTATAACCTTTGACATACTTTGAAGATCTCTTTACTTGTTTTGGACATAATTTGGCAATATGGCCAACCTTATGACAACAAAAGCAAACAATATTTCGCATACCTTTTTCTTGAATGTGATTGAGATCTCCCTTTGACTGATTTCTTCTCCTCATATAGTCTCTTTCCCTATGACCAACATGATGAAAAACAAAACAATGGCCATGAAAAGAATTTGAAAACTTAAAAGGATTGGGCTGCCTGATCAACTTCTTTTATTTGCCTTCAAAACCTACATCCTTCTTTCCTTGGACCAATATTTCATGATCTTTCTCAACCTTGATTATAATCTTCTCATGATTATCCTTTAAAGAACCTAACTCATCCTTCAAATGATTACACTCTTCTTCTTTTGATGTTAAAATTAAATTTTCAACCTCTAACTGATTCTTAAGATCCTGAATAAATATCTTATTTTCTTTTACTTCTATAGCCAACTTAGAATCCAAGATACAAACCTTTTCCTTAAGAGCCTCAACCATAGATTTCAACTCTTGATTCTCCTTCTTTAGCTACTTGGCCATCTTATGTTTTTCTTTGATCTACCTTCAAGTTGTTAAACCCTTTCTAAAGGAACCTAATTTGATACCAATTGTTAAGCATGGGATATACTGAGAGGAGGGGTGAATCAGTATATCATATATCTTATAAAATTTTCCTTTAACCAAATTTCACCTAATCAAACATTCAAGATATGCAATAAAACTCAAACAATAAACACCACACAAGATAGATAGAGACACTAGATATAACGTGGAAACCCAATGTGGGAAAAACCATAGAGAACAATCTCAAGTATATGAATGAGCACAAACCCAAACAATATTCACAAGCCAAGCTTGCAGGAGCACCATACCACTTTGCTGAGCACCACCCCAACTACTATTCATGAGCACCAACCCACAGGATCACCACACCCCTTTTCCAAGCACCAACCTAGCTACTATTCATGAGCACTAACCCACAGGAGCACCAACCCCTTTGCCGAGCACCAACCAAGCAACAATTGGTGAGTACCAACCCACAGGAGCACCAACCCCTTTGTGTATACCACACACCTATCTCTTAATGTTGCTATCTCAACAAATGATAGATCAACACAACATCTCTTTCCTCTCTCTCACCTTTGCTCTTCTAAGCTAGATATAACAAATCATATTCATCTTTCACAATTGCTCTTCTAAGCTAGATATTACAATATCAAATCAACCTCTATATCTCATTTCACAAATGGCTTCTCAAGCCTTTATTTATATCTTTTCAAATGACCTTTGGCCTTCCCCCTTTGTGACCCTTCAATCCTCATGGAAAATGGCACCAATCTTGGATGACCCTTCATATTCAAGCCTTTGAAAAGTCATGTGGTGACCTATCATAACTAAAAACGTCCTTCCCACTTGTGTCCTTATCTTTGGTGACTTTTCATATTCCTCAAAGTGTCCCTTCATGAGAAATTGTGCCCTTACTCTTTTGTCTTCACTTGGTGACTCTTGGTATTCCCCAAGATGACTCTTCATGGGAAAATGCATCCCATCCTTCTTTTGTCTTTAGCCCATGGCTCTTCGACTTCTCCATGGGCCCTTCTTTTGTCTCATATGCAACCAAAAATATATTCGTTGATATTAAATAAATATTAACTGAGATTAGCCAAGATATATTTATTACAAACAACATTAAATGCAATGGGGCCTTTATCACCAATAATGCTAAACCTTTGACATCAGTGACAATATTTCCAACAAAACAATCTCTCAAAAAGTGGAAAAAGGAGAAAACCCAGTGGAAAAAAAAACTCCCCCCTAAAAGAGAGACAAAGAAAAGAAGGGACTAGAAAGCCCATTCCAACATAAGATGGCCAAATTATAATGCCAAACAGAGCCTTCAACAATGACATCAAAATAAGCATTTGTGAGAGTGCTCTAATTTGAGTGAAAATACCTGAGATAACTCATTCATCATAGGTAGGAAAGTTCAATCCAATCACAAGAGGTAGAAGAAAAGTCAAGGAGCTTTCTTAAGTACACCTTACAAGTTGACATTATCTACCTCCCTTGTATCTATTGTGGTGTCTTAGGCTTATTAAACCTATGACTCATCTATAATCTTCATAGTCACTAGGAAATGCATTATAGGGGTGCACTATTTTCAATTCACATCCTTCTAATTGAGTGTCTTGGGAACTATGCCTCCCCCTCCATAAGAACTACAAAATGGGGAACCATAACGGATTCAAGAATTCTACGTTAGTGGCTAGGCTTATGAATATGGATTAAAACTTGTCATAGAGCTTTGTCACCATCCTCACATTTTGAGTTTGGCCTTCCACAATTTTTACTAGCATGTGTTTCATGTTAATCCCGATTCAATTCACTTCATAAGAGCTTCAGTGTTTTGGCCATCCATCATTGATGTAGTATAATTATCTAGAGACTAGGAGATGTTTTAGACAATAGTCCATAGGGTTGGTGGAATGTATGTACATTCTTTAATGTCAAAATGCACCACCATCATCCCTATAATTTTGAGGTACTTTATGTGCTCCATGTATTCCTTAAGTGTTTTTCTATTTATAAGAGGATATTTCTACAACTTAGTTACTAGGTTATCCTCTGTAGTTGAAATAGTTAGGAAAGATTATTTACAACCATTGTAGTTTCTGCCCCTATCATTATCCATGATAGAATTCTCAACAAATTCCATAATTTCCATCAAAGTTGAAGAATGACTCATAAACACTCAGAGAGAGATTCTACTAAGGTTGTAAGTGAAGGAAACTACTCATGATTATAGAGGAGCCACCCAAGGAAAGAATAAGGCTTCATTGGTTCCATGTCCCCCTTCATAATTAAGAAAGACCCCCCACACTAATGTCTAGTCCCAAGCTAGTTTCTTTGAAATATTAGCCATAATGGCTCCATGTTGTTTTACCTTCCTCCATATTTTATAAATGGATGTTATTGTTCCTCAAAAGAATGCCAAAAACTTATAAAATCCAAAAATAATCCTAGTGGCATCTATAGTCAGGTTTGGGCCGAGGCATTCCACATTCCTTGTTTGATAGCAAATACTTCAGCCACATTATTAAAAGTTTCTCATATTCCTTCAAAAATCATATCACCACCTTATAGTTAACATCCTGAATAATGCTATTGAACCTCACACAACCAATTATTCCTTTGGATATGCTATATATGTCAATTTTAGCAAAAGGGGACTTCGAAGGCTTCCAAATCAAAATGTGCATTATATTTTTTTTGATAGGCCTACCCTATATTGGAATAGATCTGATAATTTAGAGTCTTCACATAGGCAATCTATAACACTTAGAGATGATCATAATAGAGAATCTTATTAATAACCATCTTTTATACATTCAATAGTTTAATGAGAGAGAACACATTAAAATTCTCTCTTTCACCTCACCTTATTTTTTATAACATATCATCTTCTTTACAATGATATAATTTTTTTATAAATATGATAACGATGTCAATATTTATTTTATAATGGCTCCAGAAATATTTTCCATCTAAATTTGATTTTAATGAAGTTTCAGGTATATAATGGAGAAATTATATGTATGACTACTTATTTCCAACAAAAACAAAGGTGGGATTCTCTTCATTGTAGCAAATAGTGGGACTTTGCATAGTAATGATTATTTTTCAATTCATATTTATTCCAACATCTTACTTTGATGTATTTCATATTAGTGTATATCAAGAAATAGCTAATTGTAAAGAGGTGTTAACCTTAATTAACCTAATTAACATTATCTAATTCATAGATATTTTCACCATGACTATCTACATCTTTGATGAGATTACAAACTTTAACATTTGAGAAAATATATATGTTGAGATATAGCTCATATGGACTAGCTAGGACTTGAACCTAGGACATTTCATTTATTGATGGAGTTCTCTACTAACTAAGCTACTAACCCCTTTATGGCCAACCCATCATTGGTCTAGGTGTGGCTTATTTCCAACACCACCCCCTTAAGCAACACTGTAGGTGCTTGGGGCTCATAGCCTAGCTCTAATATCACATGTTGAGTTACAATTCATATGGACTAGATAGGACTTGAACCTAGGACATTTTGTTTGATACTAAATTTATCTACCAACTATGCTACTAGCCCCTCTATGGTCAACCCACCATTGGTTGGGGTGTGGTTTATTTCCAACATTATATATAGAACCTAATCCATTCACAGATCATTCATACAATTCCCTAGTATCTTACCTAATTACAAGTTAACTCATAATTCTATGGAAATATAGTGCATAAATATTTTTAACAATTCAATGTTGAAAAGAAAAAGAATTAAATTAATTGATTGAGTTCAAACATAATATGTGCACATGTTCATAATTTGTTTATTCTATCATGTTCTAGGTGTGAAACTTAGTTTTCTTTTAAAACCCTGGACAAAGGGCAACCCCTTCTAAGTGAGAGAGATATGCATATATACACTGGATTAAAAAATACCTCCCCTTTTCCAAAAATGTTTCACTTCATTCCATAGGTGTTCCATTCCCCTTCCTTGACATATCACCTTCCAATCAGTTCCAAGGAAAAGACAAAAGACTATAGTAAGTTTTTTCCAATTCTAACTAGACCTTACCTTGAGGTAAAGGCACAACCCACAACCCTGATGATTTATGTCTTATAAGTTAACCACAAGAAATATTAAATCAAGTTTTAAGAGGACATTTTGGTCTATAGAGACACAATTGGGTTTCTCTAAACATGGTCTTCACATGAAGACAAAACCAGAGTTTTATACATTTGAAAACCATTTTAAATTTGCACTACCTTGGATTCTATAAGGTCTATTAAAACATAAAACATACCCTTTTGTGTTGAACCAAAGTGCTAAACCATTTTTTATTAGTTTTTACTTAGTAATTTGAGTTAGTTTAGTGAGTTGTAAACTTAAATTAGTTGTTTAGTAAGTTCAAATTTGTATATTACTGTTATATGTATATCATAAAAACAAAGTGACTCAACTAAAAAAGTAATAAAATTAGTTAAAAAAAATAGAAAGTAATATGATCCTATTTTTGTTTTATATGTATGTTAAAAAAATAGAGTCATAGGTTCATTTGACCCCTGTCTCTCTCCCATACTCCCAAACCAAGAAGCATCAGACTCCATAGGAAATTAGCCACTATAATGTTTACATATAATATGGAGTCCATTTTATCATTAGAGAAGTGCAAACTAAAAGATCAAATGAGCTTTCTCAGATTTTGTAATAAGCATATTGTATACAAGAAAACAAACTTAAGGCAAAAATATTTACCTAATATAGTTCTTGTGCTATTCTATAATAACAGAAACATAATTCATATCATGGTAAGATTCAAGATATTAATTCTTAAATTAATAAAATTTCTCATCCCAACAAATAGAATTGAAAAAACCACTAAAAAAATTGAGTTAGACTATTTTTCAAAAAGTAAACTCAGTGATGAGGTATCAAAACACTATCCCGGTACTGCTCATGGAAAATAACCCAAAGTGAAAATAGTCCTAAGATAAATTTCAAGTGTTTCACTTTGTATTTTAATTATTGTTCATAGAAAATAACCCGAAGTTAATTATTTCTCTTTGTATATATAAAACTTCATCAAAAAAGAACATATAACAACCCAAATAACTATAAACTTAGTATTCCTCTAAGTGACCCCACTACATAAATAAGCTAGGTCTAGATGACTTGAGAGTTATTTTCAACTTCCTTGTTGGTGTCCTAACCTTACGATATGCCAAAGGAAACTTGATATCCAAGTCATGGAACTGCTTGGTATTCTCATGCTTACAAACTAACCTTCCAAAACTATCTTCATGTAGCTCTATGAACCACAAACAATGATCAGATTGTAAATAAATTTTTTATTTCATTATACTTTATGGCCATCATCTGCCTATAAAAATAGAGTTGTTCCATACCAAAAATACTCCTTTATGACTAAACAAGCTTTTAGCTAAAATTTCCTATGTGTAGACATCATTAACAGTGATAATAAATTAACATAGAGTAAATATGCATTAAACCTAACTGCCCCACCAAAGCACACATAAGAAATAATTCACATGTACTATATTGTAATTATAAATATGAAAACCTTGTACTTTAAATTGTATGATTGGTATGCGACTTTGTTACATAAATAATTCCACTGAGTGTAGAATGTAATCATATTTTTTACTATTATACTTTTGTAAATTATATTTTATCAATGTGAATGAGCTTATTGAGCATGAAAGACATATTAATTTTTTTAATGTAAGCAATACTAATGTAAGCATGTTGAGATAGTTGTTTTAACATGTAGTGGAATGAAAGATGTTATACTGGTGAATATTTATGCTGGTCTTACTTTAAATGTACATGGTATGATGTTCTAAGACTCTGGAAAAAGCATTATCCTAAAGTCTTAAATATTGATATTGGTCTGCTATAGTAGAAGGAAGTTCTTAGGATGATGTAAGCATGAAAACACAATTTAATGTTCTCACTTTGATATTATCAAAGTGGATCCAAGATCTCTAGATCAATAAAATACATAGGTTTTTGATAGGCACAAGTCAAGCATGTACACAACACAATAAATACAAGAAAATAAAATCCCAAATATGATAATACTGCATAGACAAGATAAGAGCAAAAGTAATCTTTCATTTGAAAATATCTCACCAAGAGAGATTTACATATAGGAGTGCATGAGTAACTCCTCCCAAGAAAGGTGGTTAGAGAGCCAATAATAGAAGAGTAATTCCTATATCTGAAATATCTAGTTAGGGGAGTTACTTTCTATTTATCTAGTTAAAATGTAACTCCTATACACACCTAAAATTGGCTACAACTGGCTTCTGACCAAACTTCAAACTGATTTCTATCTACCATTACAATTTAAGCCTAGGAATAATTGAACATCACAAGTTTTATTGCACATCATTCAACAAAGCTCATAGTCATGTTGAAGCATCCCTAATTAGGGTATTCTATCATATACAATAGTAACCTCTCAAGGATTCATACCTAATCACCTTTTGGTATCAAAAATGTCAATTTGACCTATAGACATATTAAGTGGGTCACTTGCATACTTGAATAAATATTTAAAGAACAAAAAGGATAATCTAAATCAATTAGTAAGTTAAACAAGATTAAATGCCTGGTTGAATTATTCATTTTGTAATTATGAATATCTTAAAAAAGAAATTTAAAAGTTTAAAATATCCAAGCCTTTCATCATTGTATTTATGAGTTGTCAATTTATTTAAAAATATCCTAAAATATCTAATTTAAGAGCCATGCTAGTAATTTCAAATCATAACTACATGACAACTATTAACTCAACCAGAGTTAGTTTTAACTCACCTAGGTTTAGTTTGAACCCATTCTAAGTCTAAACTCAACCTTAACCCACCTTGGGTGAGAATTAATTCCTAAGGATATAAATACAAGGCCTTGCCTATTGAATTTTAAGATATTTTGGTGCAAAGTTATTTTTCACAAATATCTTCAACACGCTCTTTGATGTAGTGCGATAATGCCTAAATGCCTAGCAAGTAGTGTTACCATGCACAAATCATAAGCCAAGAAACATCAAACCAAGGTGCCAACGAGAGAAGGAGCCAAGAAACTTCCATTGATAAATACTTCTTGATGAACAAGTCGAGTAATCCATTCAATATGCCATTTGGAACTCCAAAGAAGGTAAAAGACTTGTTTAGTTTATCTTTTTGTTTTTCTTTCATTTAGATTTTGTTACTAAGCTATCCCTAGTGTCTAGGCTAGAAGTGTTAGGATTTTAGTGTGTCTATTTCATTATTTTTATGAGACTAACACAAGACTAACATCCCCTTTATGTCAAATTCCTAGTTCACATGTTAGGACATCTGGTGGGACCCACACCCCATGAAGTTACTCCTAAGACATTTTAGAACACTTTCCTAATGATTTCATGTAAAAATTTAAGCTTGCTAATCAAAATAGGTAAAAATTGGATGCTAAAGGATGTTTTTATGGAAGTCATAAAGTTACTTTGTGCAATCATGATTTTGCCCTCTAGAATTGTGATATCACAATATGACTTTGTAGTAGCGATATTGCATGATAAGTAGTGATATTACACGATAATTGGTGATTTTGTGTGATAAGTAGTGATATTTCATTATAAGTGGTGATTCTGTGTGATAAGTTATGATATTACAACTCTCAATTGTGTTATTGTAACTCCTAGTTGCATTATTGCAAGTTAGTTACATTATTAAAAATATTACAAATAGAGAGTCATGGTATTGACAATATTATAACTAGAGAGTTGCGGTATTACATTCCTAGTTATATTATTGTAAAATCAGTTGCATTATTGGAATTCAGTTGAATTATTAAAAATATTTCAGTTAGAGAGTTATGGTATTGACAATATTGCAACTAGAGAGTTTTGGTATTGCATTTTCAGTTGCATTATTGACAATATTGCAACTAGAGAGTTTTGGTATTACATTTCCATTTGCATTATTGATAATATTAAAACTAAAGAGTTGTGGTATTAACAATATTTTAACTAGAGAGTTACGATATTGTATTTTTAGTTGCATTATAGAAAATATTTCAACTAGAGAGTTACGGTATTGTATTTCCAGTTGCAGTATTTCATTTCCAATTGTAAGGTTGTATTTTTAGTTGTGGTTTTGTGTTTCTAGTTATGATATTATGTTTCCAATTATAATATTGCATAATATCGTGACTTTGAAAGTACTAATATTGCCATTATTTATGAATTTTTGTCATTAGAGTAGCGATATTGATTCATGTACACTATTTTAATGCAAGTTGTGGTATTTTACTAAGAGTTGTGCTTTTCCAGAGTGAATTGTGGTATTTCTCTATGTTCTGTGGTTTTTCACTATGTGTAAAAAACCAAAAATTTGAGGGCAAGATTTGGGATGTTATTTGTAGACTCATGAAGTGATTCTAAGAACTAAGACCCTCTAACATGTTTTGAAGGACCCAAAGATCACAATGAGACTTTTAAAACAAGTCTAATTTGAAATTTTCACATTTCATATTGGTGTTTTAATAATCCTTTTGCTTAATTTATTTTTGCTTTTTCAACATTTTCAATAAAAAAATGTCAAGGGGTCAAAATTTCACAACATACTTTGTTTTAGTGAAATAAAATGAACTTTCCCACTTAGTTGCATACTCCTAAGAGTTATTTGTTTTATTCTTGTTTGTTGAAAGTTTTTTTATCTTAAGCAAAATGATTGATGTGTGTGTGCTATTCCCCATCCCCTTTAGGGAATTTGGGTGACCAAAAAGGCTCATTCTTTACCTTTGTAAATTTAGTCCAAAAGCGTGAAAATAAAGTTGTTAAGGCCCTTCCCGAATCTGTATGGTTTGGGTGACCCTAAAATGATCATAAAGTCTTTTCACTTGTTTTTATGATTTTCATGCATTTTGGCTTATGAGCGGGAGTCAATAACCTCCTCATGAGTTCTTTAGGGAAGCATTGACTAGGGAATTCATCTCCCAACATAATTTCAACTCCACTCCATGGTGGGGTATATAAACTGAGCTAGTGGATCACTGGGATGGTAGTTTGAGTGATTAAAATACCTTCATTAATGACTTCTTCCCTTGAAATATATGATTAACTTGGACATCACACTACATTATGCAAGTGCCGGATGTAGTGGTTGCAAAAAGTACAAGAACTTTTCACAACAAGTAGTTTGACATCGATCTAATTGATGTGAGCATGTGTTATATTAGCCATACTTAGGACCATCTATAAACATGCAAAAAATTGATAGTTTATAAAAAACCCGCTTATCACAGACATACTGTTGATGTAGGGTGAGTAGCCCAAAGTTCCATATCATAATAAAAACTCTTAAAAGAAGAGGAGGCCTAAAAAATTAATTTTAATGTGCTTTTACTTTTTGGATTAATAATAAAAATCCTCTCAAGAGTGATTATATTGTCAAAATTTGATAACATTATGCAACCTTGTCATTTTTAGGATTTAGGATGTTACACTTAGGTATTTTTGGTCATTTTATAATTTATTACATGATATTGAGTAAAACTATCCATTTTTTTATTACACCGAGTCGAAACAAGTCTTGTGTATACATCACTCATTTTTTTGAGAAGAGATTATGGTACCCATTTGAAACCTTACCTTTACCTTAATATTTTATCAAACTTGTTTATGTGAGTCACTTGATTGAAAAGGGTAATGTTATGCTACCTAATTCATTTCAAAATTTGTACCTTTTAAGTCTTGAAACAAACCACTGGTCATGTCTTTAGAGTGCGATAATGTCATCACGCTACTTGAATCATTTCATAGACTTGTTTGACTTTTATCCAAAGTCCCATTTTTATAACTAAATCCATGTATGTTTGGATCTATACTTAGTTTTATTCTTTATTTAATTTGAAAACTATTGTTTATGCCTAGATTTGGGGGAAATAAGCTATCTTCTATATGCTTAGAGTTTCATGGCTTATACCAATTGACCAAGTTTATGTTTAAATTTTAATGCCTAGTTTATGCCAAAGTGTTTCGAATTTGTTAGATTAAATCCCATACCTTTTTTGTTTTAAGTCTAGATTTTGTGCCTTTTCCAAAAGACCTAGCACATGCCTATTTCGATCCTAGTTTTTGTGCCTTCTCTGAAAGACCTGGCAACTTTTGTTTTTCTTATATTAGACTTGTTTGAAACACTTTGAACCTAGAGTTTGACATTCTAGTTTTACTTCATCCACTTGACCTTTTTGTGTAAGACATTTGATGTTAGACTATTTTGTACCAAGTTTAGACATTGACCTTTTGGAGATACAACTCCATTATTTTGACCAATTTAAACCAAGTTCCAACCATTTGTCCTTTAGACATTATTTTAAGAGTTTATATAACTCTAAGATTTTTTTGGAAACATTCATCATTGATTTGAATATGTATCATTATATTCATAACAAAGCCATGTACAGTCCAAGATATGATAATGTGGTCACACAAGATGACTTTGTTCAAGACCCCTATGGCGATGATGTAGTTTGTGAGATGGATCCATATCATCCTTAAAATTATCAATCAAGGAAAAAAAGGCAAGATCCTTTAGCCCACTATTTGGTCAACATGCCTCCATACGTAGAAAATGACCAAGAATAAACACTACAGTACTTAGCTAGCATACCATCAATTGTGGACCATGTTCAACAATAACCATACTATGTTATGATGCCATCAACATATGATCCCTATTTATTTGATCAGCACTTGCTTGAAAACAAAGATGAATTTTTAATCATAGTTGCAAAGGTAGGAGCTAAGTTTCTAGCATAATCCCCCCACAAAAATTTGCCATGTCTACTTAGAGTGCCTTTAAATATGCCTTAAAACCAAACCAATGAATAGGCCTCTTCTATAAATCCTCAAGATCTAATGTCAATGTCATATCAGGACCCATGTATGCTTATCACAAGAAAAGGTCTCATGGAATACCACTTTATACAAATGTAGATAGCATAATAAACCTATTTAAACTTAGCATGTAATTTTAATAATATGGCCATGTCAAATGTTCCATTTATCAAGATAGCTCCTTCAATAAGAGTCTTAATTGAGTTGATAGGACAATAAAATTTTGGTATAGATCAATTTGCACAAATAACTTTAGTTTGAGGCATTTTCAATGCCCCAATTATCAAAGAAGCTTCTACTACTTTTACACAAACAAATGTGTGAAACATAATGGATAACATGTAAGTGTCATCCAATCTAGACCAAAGTGGTTTAATTTTACAAACAAGTCCACAACAAGTGCCTTTAGTTAACACCATAAGTGGCTCACAATATTAGGGGATAAGAACTTATACCTGCCAAACACAACAAGATACCTCTAATCCTCAACCAAATGCTTCATCAAGAACATAACTGTAAGGGTTAAGAAGTCAAACATAAACTAGTGCCTTGCCTCAAAATGTGATGAATGTTACTCCACCCCAATATGTGATTATTAATATTAAATAATAGTAGGAACAATCCAATATACCAATGCAACAACGATTGAACATTATTCTACGTCAATAGGGGGTAACTAATATTTCACCTAGTTAGGTAGTGACAAGTATACCTAAATAGTCACAAGTCAACAAGCCATTATAATCACAAATGACGTATAATAAACAACGTACATCCACAGGTCAACAAAAAATGCTAAATACTCTGCAAGTGTCTACTTTTTAACAAGTTTTCATGTAATAAAGAGGTTATATTGTTTTATAAGTAACAATCAATAAATAATCACTTTTTTTTCTAACGTGTCACAAATTCAATGATATGGCCTTATTTTATAATAAGTTCCCATTTATTTAGCCAAAATTGACTAGTCAATAGTAAGTCCTTATTCAACCACAATAGGCACAATACTTCACTCAAAGCCATATCCTTCCATCCCAATGATAATTCCACCAAAATAGGCCTACTTACCAAATCCAAACTAGAATATCACACCTTAGTGTGTGTAATTATAAAAATCACAACCTGATCCATAAATGCATATTCTTGGTTAGTTCCCTAACCAAACCAACATTTAATAACAAACCATGCCTCCATTATACCCCAATCAAGGTAATCCACCTTTGACCACCTAGCTTCCACCTCAGGCCAATGTTTCATCCAATATCTTGACACAAGAACTGAAGTAGATAAAGGATGTAATTTACACCATCCAATATGGGAAATAGACCAAGAATTTTAAGTTGGATGACATGGGTTCTTACCCATTCAACATGGATTATATTTGGATACCATTTCCTCTAGGGTCTGAACCATCAATGTTTGAAAAATATAAGGGTAAAGGAGACCCTAAGACCCATTTAACAGAGTTTTTTTCTTATCATCCAGTGGCTTAAAATTACATAGACCTCATATTTTTATTTCCTTAGAGTCTACCAAGACAATATTTGGAGTGGTTTCTAAAATTGCCAAAGAACTCGGTATCTAATTTTTATGACTTTTTGGCCAAATTTGTGTTGTATTTTTCCTACAATATCAAACATGAGATTTCATTGGTATATTTGACTCAAGCCAAACATAAGGTTGGTGAAAGTTTCACAAGATATATAAAATAGTGGAGAGCACTTTCTAGTCACTTTACCCATAGTTTACCAAACAATCAAGTAGCCACTATGTTTATTAAGAATTTACACAATGAGATATCTTACCATCTTGAACTATAGTGTGCACACTCTTTCAAGGATATCATCAACAAAGGTTTATTAATAAAAAGGGCCCTTATTAATAAATGGATTATCAAGCTTATCTTGTCAACTCAAAATCAAAATCAAAACCAAGGAAATGGCCAAAATCAAAACCAAAACCAAGTCCAAGTGCAAGCAATAGTACCATCCTAGGGTAGTAATTATAAAAAAAACCTCGTTTAACTACAATAAGAATGTTATTATAAATGGATTAATTGAGTCATGACATGTCCAAATGGTGAAAACACCATCTTATCGATTCATGCTATAAATTCAAATTACTCCTCACCAATAACTAATTCAACAAGCGTAGCCTTTGCAACAACATAGATCAACTCAAAAAATACAAAAACCATTGCCTTTGTAAATCCCTCCTCCAAGGAGAAATGTGCCTACCCATCGAATCTTTAGTGACCTTAGATAACCTATCGAAGTTGAGTTTTACAAACTAGTTGTCATTAATCTAATTAGTTAGACAATTACAAAGAACTATTTTGAGGGCATTCCTTATCTAGATTATTATAGACAAAATGAATTTTATAAATACCATCAGGTTATTGGACATAATTTATAAATTTGTGTGAAAACTAAACATCTCATTCAAAATATGTTGGAAAATGAGGAGATAATATTGGATAATTGAGCTTCTATGTCTAATTAGAACTTAGGTATTTATTAAAACCCCTTTCCACAACATAATAACAACCAAAAAAAAAGCAAAGGCTAGACCAACAATAATAATAATATCAATAGTAGTAACAACAATAACAATATCAACTAAATAGATGAAACCAAGGCTAGAGCAATGCTAATACCTAACTGACTTACCACGTAGTTGAAAATGACTACAATAAAGTTGTAGGTCATCTTATGGAGGTCTTGTTTCCACCATATCCTTAAATACAATACCAAGTACTAACCAAATAAAACCATTGCTAACCAATTCCAACCAACTAACATTTATCATTGACCCTTACTTGATCTGGTATAACATAAAAACATACCCTCAAGTAGAGATTACTACTTTTAGACCTTACACTGATAGCTTATCATTGCCCAATAACCAAATACAAGTGCACTAGTAACCAAGACTTATCTTATTTGGCCCCTCACTACCATCATTTTCTAGAAATAATGATCCTGTATCTAATCCTGAGTGTGACATCATAACTCAATGGTCAAATATTACCATTCTAGGCCCACAACCATCTACCACTACACCCATCCAACCCACCATTCTACCTAGGGAAAAGCCATATTCTCCTATGAAGGAAAAGATGTTAAATATTGTGGAATAACTTCAAAATATTCCTACACAAATTTCCATTTTGGATTTTTTACATACTTCTACCATCCACAAGAACATCATAACAGAGTTCCTAGGCCAATCACAAGTTTCCAATGACATATCCCTAGATAAATTCCAGTCGTTGGTTGGACATCTATCCTTAGGATAATAATTAACCTTTGACCAAAGTGATATGTCATCCCTTGGCCCTCTCCATAACAATCTATTATACATCAAAGTTGTCATAATGTGGCACAAAGTGAAGCGTGTCTTCATAGACAATAAATTGAGCCTAAATATTGTCTCTAAAGCTCATCAAGATTTTTGGATACATAATTATCAATCTCTAGCCAGAATAGATCACTATCAAATCCTACAACAATGAAGAGAGATAATCACAAGTCACCATCAACTTTCTATTTATCACTAGGGCTTTGACCCATGATACATTATGCCATGTGTTAGACCTTAATCTATTATATAATATTATATTGGGTAGACCTTGGATACATGATATTTATGCAATCCCTTTAACATTTTATTAGTTTCATAAATTATCCCATTTAGGTATGGAGGTCAGCATTCATGGATATTTGTATCCCTACGAACATTTTAAGCATTTGGAGGCTGAGTACAAAAGCTTTAACTTCCATTTTGTCTTGGATATAGTTTCCAAAAAGGACAAATGGAAATAAATACTTATCAACTTACCAAAGACCAATTACATTGACCTAGATACCCTTGATTCAACTTCACACATGCTACCTCCTAAAATGTCTAATAATTTCACC
The DNA here is from genome assembly GCA_037957365.1 of Torreya grandis. NCBI lineage: Eukaryota > Viridiplantae > Streptophyta > Pinopsida > Cupressales > Taxaceae > Torreya > Torreya grandis. Next base: position 116,151 of record JARHVA010009887.1, read on the forward strand.
ATCATAGCTAATTGTCCAAGAGAATATTTGACCCATGATACATTCCACATTGCCAAGATTCCATAGAACCCAAAATCCTATGTAATACCTAAATCTAAGTGACCTTGCATGGACTATAAATGAAAAGGAAAATGCAAACTACATATTCCAACTCCTATCATTTTCACATTGTCTACTAGACAAAAACATGACCCACTTACATATGATGAATCATGGTTATACAATTACAAACTAGATGATTGTTACAAAAATACTAAATATGCCATACATAATGGGATCATAGAGAATCATACCTATCAAGGAGGAGGACTTAAACCAAATCAATAGGGAACACTTGAGTTAATCTTTATCACTCGATAGAAATAAACCTATGGTATCAGATTTAAACCACATGGGGTGACCCCACATATCTTTTTCATGTTCCAACACTAATGAATGATGATGATGATGTCAATAGTGAATTAGAGTTTGATCACAACCCTTAAAAAAACCTATCCAATACCAATTTATTTGACACCCATGCAATTTGTACCCTTAGACCAATTATTTGCCACAATCTACTTCCTCTAAATTACCCTCAATTTATAACCTAAAACCAACAAAAATCCATAATGCTTGTAGATGAGTTTGATAATGATGATGCCTTTTGTGATTTTATAGGCCTAAGAGACAATGTTCCATTGGGAGACCATAAACAAGGGTTCTCAATCAAATTGGATCCTATTCCCTATTTTGGAGAATAGGTGAACACCCTTAACCACAAATAAATAAATAAAACATTGAGGCCCCAAAGTTAAAAACTATTTGAGTCACTTTCAGACCATAGTAAAAGTAAAGAGAAAGGCCAATATTATGGTGAAAACCTATTTCAAGCATCATTACATGGGGGTGTTCAACCTTCCTCAAACATAACTCAAGAGACCAACAATGATGAGCTTGCCTATGAATCTAAGTTCGATTCTGAAGAATAATAATTTTTTTGATATGTCCATATTTACCATTGGGAGATTCTAATTCCTCTTACTAAGGGAAATTTAAAGACCTAGTCCAACAAGAGGATTTTGACATTATAGGCCAATTCTAATCTTTTATAACTATTCTATAAAATGGTTTGACTCTTCTTACGAAAGACACTATAAAAGTCAACATCAAGACTCCAGATGACCCAAAATGGATTAAATTAGGCATATTCCTCACTAAGGAGGAAAGTGACATATTTACAACCCTTTTGAGATAATTTGTTGATATATTTTCATAGGCCTATTATAACATGCCAAGTTTGGACCCTACCTTGGTTGTGCACCACCTTGTTGTACATCTTGATGCCAACAATGTGAAGTATATATTGTGTAATATGCATCCTTGTATTGTTATATTAGTAAAGAAAAAGTTTTAAAAACCCTTCGAAGTAAGATGTATTTGATCGATTGACTACTCAGAGTAGATCTTGAATGTTGTGCTAGTTAGTAAGAAGCTTGAAGGAATCAGAATCTACACTAATTTTAGAGATATAAATAAGGCTTTCCCCAAGGATGAATTTCCTCTACCAAATATTGACATGATAGTTAACTCTATAGTGGGGTACAAAATTCTTTCATTGATGGATGGATTTTCAAGATACAACCAGATCTAGATTAAACTAAAAGACTAACATAAGATAATATTCGCCACTCCATGGGGAATGATTTTTTATCAAGTTACGCCATTTGGTATCAAGGACACTGAGCCCATGTACTAAAGAGTCATGACTATCATATTTCATCATATGATACATGACATTGTTGAAGACTATGTTCATGACATATTGGGTAAATAAAATGCCCTTGTTGATCATCTAGTCATACTAAGAAAGATATTTAAGAGGCTATGTGAATATAAGGTTTGACTCAATCCTAAAAAGTGTGTTTTTGGAGTTAATTTATGAAAATTTCTTGGATTCATTCTATCTCGTAGAGGCATTGAAGTCAATCTAGTCAAAGTACAATCCATTACTAAGATGCCACCACCTTCCAATTTAAAGAAGCTCTATAGTTTGTAGGGCAATATTTAGTCTATCAGATGCTTCATTTATCTTTTGTCCAATAAATGGCATACACTTACAAAATAAATGCGGCACATTTCATTGGGATGATGAATACTAGAAATATTTTTAGTGTTTAAAGGACTATCTTGCAAATCTACCTAGTTTGTTGCCACCAATGCAAGGAAAGTTTTTCTTACTATATTTATCTCCCATAGATAAATCCCTAAAGACACTTCTAGATTAGCATGATGATAATGTAAAAGAACATGCCATGTACTATCTAAATCATACACTAGTTTCATATGAGAATAACTATACATCTATTGAAAAATCCTATTTAGTTATGATCTTTGTAGCCCAAAAAATGTGACATTACATGTTAAACAACAAGACCATAGTTATTTCTAAAGTAGATCCACTCAAGTGTATATTATCTAAGACAAATTTACAAGGCCACATAGCTAAAAATGTCATATTTATCAGTGAGTTTGAGATCTTATACATCAACTGGAAGGCTATCAAGGGATAAGTACTCACAGATCAGCTTGTTGAAGCTCCCCTTGTAGATACTAGATAGTTTCATTATGACCATCATTTAAACACCTCTTTATGAGTAGCTCTAGAAGCTATATTTTGATGGATCATTCATAACACATAGATCATGGGTAGGCCTTTGATTTATTACACCATAGGGGGATTTTATCCCTAAATAATTTCATATTATCTTTCCTTATACTAAAAATATGGTTGAATATGAAGCACTTATTGTAGGGCTTCATCAAGTAGTATAATGGAATATTCAATATCTCAAATTCTATGTTGATTCTCAATTAATCATCAATTGGGTTATAGACTATTTTTAAACCAAAGATGAAAAATTTGTACCATATAAGGCCATAATTGACACTCTCAAACAATAGATTATCGATGTCTAATTTGAACATATACCCCAAGATATTAATACAATAGAAAATGCCATGGCCACCATTGCTTCTTTCATCTATCATCTAGACAAGGAAAAATAATATCAATTCCTCATTGAAAATATTCTAGCACTAGCTTATGAACCTTGAACCATCACAATAATCTATGATATTTTTGGTCTCAACTCTATAAGGTATTCAAACCTTTCTTCCTATCTTCATGACCATATTATGACACCTGACCTATAACATAAACGAAAAAAGGCCTTTACCCACCAAGTCACATTATATACCTTACTTGGACCAACCCTATACCATTGTAGATTTGATGGAACTCTATTTCATTGTTTAATTTTGGTAGAATCAACATTAACATTATATGAAGTTAATGAAGGAGTATGTGTATCCCACATAAGTGGGGCTATCCTAGACAAAAATATCTTATGTAACAGGTATTATTGGAAAACTATAGATGTATATGTAGCTGCTTATATCAAAAGGTGCAAAAAATGTCAATGACATTCCAATCTCATTCATGCCCTAGTCAAGATTCTAAGATAAATTCTTACTCCATGGACATTTAATATATGGGGCCTTGATCTCATTGGGAAGATTAACCCAACCTCATTTTATGGCTATAAACACATCCTAACCGCTACCGAATATTTCACTAAGTGGGTTCAAGTTGTACCCCTCACGTGACTAGAAAATAAATTTTTAATTTCATATTCAACCATCTCATTTATTGTTATGGTATCCCATCCAACATTATATATGATAATGGTAGATCATTTAAACACAAGGATGTCAAATTGATTTATGTTCAGTACAACATTACTCAACATTTTTCTTACCATGATTGTTACCTCCAAATATTATGTGCCCTCTGGGCATACCACACTAATTACCATACCACAATAAGCACCAATTCATATTCCCTCATTTATGGCACTAAGGCCATTCTTCCCATTGGGGTCGAGTTGCCTTCTTTGTGAATCTCATTAAAGCATATCCTAGATGATGAAGCTTACCAAGTTTCTCACCTACAAGAGCTGAAATTAATTGATGATAAATGCATGTCTTTAGTCAATAGCCTTCAATCATACTAGAAAAAACTTTTTGGCCACTAAAACTAATGCATTAAACACAGAGAATTTGAGCTTGGTGTTCTTCTACTCATAGAAAACCAATAGAATACCATAGCTAAGAAGAAGCAAAAGGGTAATTTAAAAACCAACTAGATAGGCCCCTATATCATTATTAAAAATTATAGCTCCAGAGCATACATGCTTGCTATAATAGATGGGGATTAACTTGATGAGCCAATGAACATTTTACACCTCAAGCATTACTTCACTTGAGATACTTGAAATATTATTTACGAGGCCCATTTTCTATTATACCATATATATATTCTTCCTTATACTATGCCATATACCATTCTCCCATACCATTTATATCAACCAAATTCATTTTCACCCTCCCTACTCAACCCCTTTGACCTTAGTTCCATTCAATTGTTTCCATGGGCACTTTCAGGAAGAAGATTCTGATCAAGTTTTAGTAGTGGATTTAGTATTAGAAATAGAGGTTGTATTTTGGAATAGTAAGATAGTGGTTTGGTGTTTGTATCATTCAATCCTTGTTTCATTCCATTTAAGTACTACTAATTATAATTGTCTTTGGGAAATTAGAGTACCACCATCATGCTACTAATTATAACCACCTATGGGCCAATTATTATCATTGACCTATGTAATTATTTCCTAATTATAACCACCTATGGGTAAATTAGTAACAACACTTTTATCATGCTTTGAAGTACCACCTTCCCATACATATGTCATACTATTCCATTTGCCTACTTTGCGTATGGTTTGAGATTTTGTTGCTGCATATTCAAATTCCTTCACTATAAGGTGGAAATACAGTGACTTTATATCCCATCCTATGAATATGTAGGTAATGCTTGATTTAGATTGAGGTCATCTCAGTCACCCCTTTCACACGCTCTCACCATTTTGTGAGTAATGTTAATTTTTAATGCTTTCATCATTTTGTGATCAAATTCAAGTTTGAAATTTCACACCATTTTTTGAGTTAGACCATTTAATATCTCATAAATGGAGTTGAGATATGTATAAAATTCCAAAAATATTTCTCAAATCTCTAGAAAATTAAAAATCCTAAACATCAACCACTTCTTTACCTTAAGGATTCTAGGAACCCTAGCTAATCCACAATAAATCACTTTTTATTTAATTTCCCCATTGTTATTAGCCTCACATTCCATACTCTCACCATTTTTTGAAACACTTCCTATTCCTCTATAACACAATCATGTTTTCTTGATCATCATTTTATTCTATATTATTTCTTTAGAGAACTACATTTGGCTTGAATTTTTTATTGGATCTTTTGTCCATATAACTATGTAGGCAATGTCCACTTGTCTAGCACATTTGGAGTTAGCTCAACCACCCCTTCCTTTTCTTTTATTCCCCCTTTTTTTCATTTTTTTGTTTCCTTGTCTCTTATAAGCTAGGGTGAATTTTCATTATCTTATTTGTGTCATGTTGTTTTTAATAACATTATGATTAACCATTGATGTGTTTGTTTCCTTTTATTCTCATTATTTTATTTTGTGCATTTTTGTTTCTTTATGTTTTTTTATTTGCTTGTTTGTTTACTTTATTTTTGTGCCTTGAATTAGTATCTATGCATTCATTAGGTGATTCCTTGTGAATTATACCTAAGTCCATCCATATTCATGCGTCAACATTTACATCATGGTTTTTATCATTGGTTTATTATTTTTTATTTTTTATTGGATTGTGTGTCAGTCCTTATCCATATTTCAGCTAAGTCCTCATGCTATTTTATACCATCATGCCTACCATCACATGTTACAAATAAATTCAGCTCAAGAAATATTACAAGTAATGAAGCCATGGTACTCCTTACCACTTGAAAAATTCTTGATCTATCCCAATCATATCACATATAGAGTAATCAAAATCACTAAATAATTTTAATCATTGCTAGTTTAGATGAGCATCTCACTACTAGTAGGTTCCCTAGAATTATCATTCTTCTTTGTACCAGCTTACTCTTATTACATGACTATGGATTCAATATATATTCCCCTATTCCAATTTTCCATCATATTCCCATCATTTTATTAATGATCATAACTACCTATGATCAAATCATTGTGTACCATCCCACTTATCATGCCAATGATTCTAACTACCTTTGGGCAAATCATTATGTATCATCCCACCCATAGTTCCAATGATTCTAATTGCATATGGGTAAATCATTATATTTTGATTGATTTGGAGGTTAATAATTATAACCACCTTTGGGAAAATCATCATCTTTGTTCTACAGAATTGGAAAACATTTTCATGGTGATAATGCTTATAACCACCTTTAGACAAACCATTATCTCTCTCTTCCCAACTAGGGCATGTTTTTATCTTGCCAATAATTATAACTACCTATGGGTAAATCATTATTTTCCCTTTTAATGATTCTAACTACCTTTAGGAAAATCAGTCTCTTGTTACACTAATCCTCTTTTTAATGATTATAACCACCTTTGGGAAAATCATTACCTTTTTTTCCCACCTATACCAATGATTATAAATTTATATGGGTAAATCATCATATTTATCTGCCTTACTAGGGTAGCTCTATATGCCACTGACTATAACCAACTGTGTGCAAATCAATCTCTTCCACCCATTTTATCTTTTTTTGTCTCATTATTTCCTCCTTTTGAGGGATAGATCATCGACCCTTTTTTGTCAACTACCCCCTCGAGGGGGCATCTAAAATTCATAAATTTTCATTTAATTCATAGGCATAGATAATATTTTCATTATTTAAGAAGACATTATTATGCATATAGCTTTCAATGCCTTGCAAAATAGGGGCAAACAATAGACACCTAAAATTGGCTAGAATTAGCTTCTGACAGAACTTCAGACTGATTCCTACCAACCATTGCAAATTAAGCCTATCAATCATTGAATGTCTCAAATTTATTTGTGCAAAATTCACCAAATCTCATAATCATGTTGAGGCACCCCTAATTATGGTATCTTATCATATACAATAATAACCTCTCAAATATTCATCCCTAATCACCTTGTGGCATCACAACTATCAATTTAGCCTATGGATCTATTAAGTCGGGCACTTGAACACTTGAATAAATATTGAAAGATTAAAAAGGATAATCTAAATCAACTAACATGTTAAACAAGATTAAATGCCTAGTTGAATTATCATTTTGAAATTAGTGAATATCTATAAAAGGAAGTTCAAAAATTCAAAATATTTAAGACTTTCATCATTGTCTTTATGAGTTGTCAAGCTCTTTGAAAATATCTAATTTGAGAGCCATGCCTAGTAATTTTAAATCATAATTACATGACAAATATTAACACAACTAGAGTTAGATTTAACTTAGCTAAGTTTAGTTTGAATCCATTCCAAGCCTAAACTCAACCTTAACTCACCTTGGGTGAGAGTTAATTCCTAAGTATAGCCTTACCTATAAAATTATAATCTATTTTGATGCAAAGTTATTATGCACAAATATATTCAACAAGCTCGTTGATGTAGTGTTATAATGCCTAAATTCTTAGAAAGTAGTGTTACCATGTTCAAATCTTAATCCAAGTAACATCAAGCCAAGGTGACAAGGAGAGAAGGACCCAAGCAACCTCCATTGATGAAGACTTCTTGATGCACAAGTCAAGCAAGGCATTTAAAATTCCATTTGGATCTCCAAATAGGGTAAATGATTTGTTTATTTTATTCTTTTGTTGTGCTTCATTTAGTTTTTGTTACTAAATTCTCCCTAGTTTCTAGGCTAGAGTTTTTAAGATTTTAGTGTGTCTATTTCATTGTTTTTATGAGATGAACACAAGACTAACCTCCCCTCTATGCTAAATTCCTAGTTCAAATATCCAAGTACACCTAATTAAAATTATCCATGAAAGTAGGAAAGCTCCATAAAATGGGAAAAAATAAAACTCATTCTCTAACACCCCCACAATTTCACAACTTAGGTGTGTAGTGTAGAAAAAAGAGAAATGGGTCCTAGCAACTATGTTTGATTAGGTATCTAATACAAATTAATCTCTCATAAAGTTTATAAAATGAGAAAACCCATAGGAAAATCTCCTCCCAAATGAGAGACATAGAAGATGTGAAGAGGTGAGAAGACCCCCTTGAAGATGATGTTGCTGATGTAGATCGTACCCCAAGAAAAAATCATAAATGAATAAACTCACTCTTAATGAAGGGTTTAGTAAAAATATCTACAACTTGCTTTGAAGATTGGTAAAATATCAAGTTGATGACCTGACCATGAATAAGATCCCAGATAAAATACATGTGAATCATAATGTATTTGTCTTGCTGGTGCTAAACTAAATTCCCACACATATATATATGGTACTCTAGTTGTCATAATAGATGATGGAGGGCTACCTGAAAGGAATGCCAAACTTAAAAATAATCCCTTGAATTTAATAAGATCAGTAGCCATGTTAAAATATCCCTTGAATTATACCTCTATGGATGATAAACCAACAAAATTTTGATTCTTACTAGAACAAATGATTGGATGAAAACCCAAAGAAAAGTTATAACTTAAAGTGGACATGTGATTCTGAGTATTACCAACTCAATCTGAATTTTTAAAACCAACCAAGTCAACCTTTGTGCCAAATATGTACTGAATCCTAAATATATAAAAGCCTTAAATGTATTATAAGATCTCATTATATGATTTATAGTGTACCTCATGGGGTTCTTACATCAATATGGAGACAATTCCCACTATATATGCAATATTAGGTTTGATATGAGTTAGATAAATATGGGTACCAACAAAATATCGATACTGAGTGGAATCAACCAAAGGTGTAAAATATCCAGTCTCAAGTTTGACTCTGATATAAAGAGAATTGTATATGGCTTACAATTAGTCATGTAAAATTGAGACAAAATATCAAGAGAATACTTGGGCTATACAAGTGAAAACCTTAAATCAAACTAGGAAATCTTGATGCCAAGGAAGTAATATAGAAGTCCCAAGTTATTCATGTCAAATATATCCTATAGAGCTATCTTCACCACTGTAATAACCAATGAGGAACTCTTAGTGATCAAAATATCATCAACATGAAATACTAGTATAAATAAGGAATCATCTTAATGAAAATAATATACATTGGGGTCTAAATGACACCTAGTGAAACCTAAAGTAAGGAATAAGAAATCCATCTTGGCATACCAAGCTCGAGGGGCATATTTGAGGTCATAGATATATTTATTAAGTTTATAAACTAAGCATGAATCCTAAACAATCCTCAAGTGGATACTCCATGTGTATATCCTCCTTAAGGTCTCTATGAAGAAAGGCACTCTTCACATCCATCTAGTGTACATCCCAAACATGTGCTATAGCTATAGCTAGTGTGAGTTAGATCATAGTCATCTTTGTAATAGGTGTAAAGGTTTCTGAGTAATCAATGCTAACTACTTGTAAAAAAACCTTGGTGACCAATCACACCTTATAGTTATTGATTGACCCAATTTTTGAAAACTTGGTCTAATATATCCACCAATATAAAACCATCTTCCTTCCCTTATGAAGTGAAGTCAAATCCCAAGTGTGATTTTTGATCAAGGAAGAATATTCTTCTTAAGTATCACTATCCCACTTAGGTATGCTTGAACCCTCTCAGCCTATGGATCTCAAATTGAATCAAATAAATCATGTGCACCACTTTAATAGTTTGCTCAAGTTTGTCTATCATTTACTAGATCCCCTACCCAATTTCCTACACTCTGAAGTGTCTAACTGACCCAAAGGGGCCTGAATGTGGGTGAGTCAAGAGTCAAATCCTCATATTTTGAAACATGAATAGAGGTCGATGTAGAAGACTTCTAATCACTACCCTAGCTATCAGAACCAGAAGAGGAAGACCTTGGCTTAGGAACCTACTTTGGATGATCTGAGTCAAAAGAAGAATCATCAAGTCTAAATGAATTCAATGAATGAGAAGAAGTGTAAAGTGTTGAGTTTATGGGATTATCTTGAAATTTAACACTTCTCTCTATGAATAAATCATGTGTGGTTGGGTGTAGAAGGCAGTACCCATTGACACCATTTAGATAACCTACAAAGATGTTAGGCTTGGACTGAGGATCCATAGCTTTTCATATCTTCTTCATTATATATGTCATAGCTAGAGATTAAAAAGCCCTAAGGTTCTCAACATTAAGTTTCCTTCCATGCCAAGATTCAAAGGGTGTTATGCCTTTCAAATCTTTGTGAGGAACCTTGTTATGAATATAAAAAGCACAATTAATGGATTCAACCTAATATTTAGGTGCCAAGGACTTAGATTGAATCATATAGATAGTTATCTCTTTTAAGGACATGTTCTTATGTTCAAAAAATTTAGTCTATGAAGGATTGTAAGTAACTCTTTGCTGCAAATCAATCCCCTTTGTGGTGCAAAATTTCTCAAATTTATTGTTAGCATATTCACCTCCATAATCAATTTGAAGAAACTTGATGGATTTCTCTGATTATTTCTCAATAAGTGCCTTGAGGTCTTAAAAATATTCAAACACTTTAGACTTTTAATTAATAAATTAGACCCATGTATGTCTTGAGAAATCATCAATGAAAGTTAGAATATACTTATCCCTTTAAAAATATAGACTAGGAAAAGGCCCAGATACATCACCGTGTACTAAATCCAATGCTTGTGAAACCCTCCAAGCTTTACCTTTGTTAAATTTTGCTTCAAGATGTTTTCCAAGAGAGCACCACTCACAAAGTCCCTTTGATAATTAGACTTGAGGCAAGCCTATGACCATGTCATTTTTTCTAAGTTATTCATGGTAGCGATAGTTAAGATGGATAAACTGCTCAAATCATAATTTGATAACTATATCTGAATGAGTCAACAATGTTGTTGGATACTAATTAAGTACAAAATATGAGGTGTATAACCTATTTTGGTGATTGACCCTACCCGCTACCACTGTATTATCCCTATGTAACTCCCTAATGATAATTGAGTCTATTAAAAACTCAAACCTTATGCCTTCACTATTATGAGTGATTTGATACACTGGTAAGAGTTTGCTTGAAAAGGAAGGGACAATTAGAACATTATTGAATGTTCTTCCTTCCATTTCAATAATCTCTCTCCCTACAATAAGTACATAAGTGTCATCATTGAAATTGATATAAGACACGCTACAAGGCTCTAAAAAAGAAAACTCAACTTGTGAAGATCCCATGTGGTGAGAATCACCCAAGTCAATGACCCATGAAGATGTTGAAGTTGTAACTATTACAAGAACCTTACCCTTTTCTTTCTCTTTCCCCTTTCCTTTTGCCTTAGTAGAATCTTAGGTAGATGAATTCTTCTTGATGGACTCAAGAACACTTCTATTTTTTTCTCTAGGAGATGAGTTAGATAATCTATTTTCTTCATGCATTTACTTTCATCATGCCAATTTTTATTACAGTAGGCACACTTAACCTTTCATTTCTTAGGTTTTACATTAGAAGGGGGGGATTTAATGTTGGTTTTAGTAGTGGTTGATTCTTTCTTCTTTTCTTGATCTTTCTTCTTCTTCTTCTCTTTGTTTAAAGTCTTTGCTTTCCCATTACCATCTGTTAGGACTTGAGGTTTTATGGACTTCAATTTGACCATGTAGATCAACTTGTCTTGCTCCCTAGTTAAGTCGATAATAAAAGCATCTAAAGAGGGTATTTTTCATGTAGTATCCAAAGAAATTTTAGTGGAATTAAAAGTAGAGACAAAGATTGAATAGTTAGGAACTAGTTTAGAGAGTATAGAAAGAACAAGTTTAATCATCTTCTTTATTTATCCCATATTATTTCAACTACAATCTCAAGGACTTAAACCTAGTGAATAAATCCTGAAGGGTGTCAAATTTTTAAGGACTTAGGCTAATCAGTTAATTATAAAGCTTGTGACTTCTCATCATATCTTATTCCTTAGATAGTTTACCCAAAATGGTCCATACATCATGAGGTGATTTGGCAGACTCTAAGTGAAATAAAAGATCAGGTGCTATAGAAACACATAATAACCCATAAGCTTCACCAGTATGGTTATACCACTTAAAACTATCTTTGCATATATGTTATGGTTAGTTTCATTACCCATGGTTATCCTATATAAATCCTTACTCCTTAGAATGATTGTAATCCTAATTTTCCATTCATGATAGTTAAAGGGAGTTAGTGAGTTGATTGAACTTGAATCTATTAGTGCAAAAATGAGATGTAGTACTAGTACAAGTAGAATGCAAAGAGCAACCGAAAAATAATAGTACACCCCCTTTAACTATGAAATGGTGAACCCACCCCCTGCCCCCCTCCCAATGTTGTAAATTCATGCTCAAAAGATGTTAGACTCAGCTGATAGTGCATCTTGAGTAATCTGTAAAATGAGTCAAAAATGAGTTTTTGCACACAAAAGAGGATGTCAAACTCATGTGATAATGTGTCCAAGGAAGCAAGTACAATGTGAGCAATTGCAAAAATGAATGACTCTTTTCTTTTAAATATTTCCTATAAAATACTATTTTATAAAAAATAATTAAATAATTTGACTAATAATGCTAAAATTGATCAATATTCTTATGCATTACATATGCATTAAAAGAAAAGTAGTCTATTTGACCTTATTTTAAATCAAGTTATTAAAAATATAATTAACATGCTAAAAAAATAAGGGAAAACTTGAATAGACTTAGCTTGTTTTATAAGAAACTTTCAAACATTTAAAATAGTATGAGTCTTTTGTGATGCTTCATAACTAACTCATGTCTTTGATGATTCTAGATTTTGGCATAGAGGCTGCATAGACTAGTAGTTATGACTAGTTAACAATGATAATAGTCTTAACATGTGAAAATTTTGTATCTACAAGCTGTCTAAAATAAATTCAAAAATAGGGGTGAACATGTAAAAACAGTTGAGGCCAAACACAGGTTGATATCAAACAGAGGAGACTAAACCCAAGGCTATATGGAGGCATGCAAAGTTTTTGTATAAAAATACACCAAGGCAAATTGAACATATAGTCACAAAAAACCACAAAAAATATGGTAATAGTTTCCAATGAAATAGTTATGAAAAAAGATGACTCCACCAAAGATGAAAATACACCCACAAATAGTTTGTAAAAACTAGTTTTTAGTTGCAAATAACAAATCTTAAGATTTCAAATAAACTAATAACAATAAAAAATCAGACAATCGAATACTAAAGTGACTCTGATACCATATTAGAGTGGATGCCAAGATCTCTAGATTAAAAGATTGCAAAATTTTTTGATAGGCACAAGTCAAGTATGTACATAACACAATAACTACAAAAAAATAAAATCACAAATACAAATATACTACATAAACAATCTAAGAGCAAAATCAATCTTTCATTTGAAAATAGTTCACCAAGAGAGATGTACATATAGGAGTGCATGAGTTACTCCTCCCAAGAAAGGTGGTCAGAGAGCCAATAATAGAAGACTAACTCCCATACTCAAAATAGTTGGTCAGGGGAGATACTTCCTATTCATCCAGTCAAAATGTATCGCCAAGTACACCTAAGCAAGCTTATACATGAAAGTAGGAAAACTCCAAATAAAGGAAAAAAACCCATAATGAATAAATATGGGAAAAAATAAAACCCCTATTATAACATATATGTGTGTGTGGGTGTGTGCATGTTTGTTAGAGAGGGGACCATGTATAGTCTTGATTTTCAATTGAGTAGAACTATGGAAATACATGGAAAAATATACTTATGATGATTGGCTTTGTAAGTAACTATATATCATGGATAATATCTTGTATGACATGGTTTAAGCTAGTTGAAATTGTTGTCATGTTTTAAATGCTTCATAAATGATGGTAGGTAGTGTGTTTGTGTATGACTGTAATAATGAGTATGGTATGGTGTGATAAATTTTATTAAGAAACTTCTCACATAAGTGTCAACTTAGTCCCAATCCAAGTGTGTGAGTCTATATCATGTTATTAATGTGATACTAATTTATAATGTATACTCACCATGTTGTATGGCTATGGAATCATAATTATGCTATAATGTGTTCATGAGAGAAGGCACTAGAATTGGAGGGATTATCAACTTGATTTATTTTAACTGGTTGGGTTGTGATACATGACAGTATTTTGGACTATTTTTGGAGTAAGTAATCATGACTATAGTGATAACTTGTTGACAATTTACCATTAGTATCTAAGAGGCATTATGATAACTATGAGCATGAGTGCCATTAGTCTTTGACTATTGTAGATGATATTTTTAGTCTATAGTTGTCTTAAATCTAGTTTTTGTAAAACATGGCTATTGAAATTGATATAGAAACTAGTTTATGGAGCAAATTCATATTATTGAGGTTATAATTATGAAATGTAATTTTCTTATGAAATGTACATTTATTGTGAAATTTAAACTTCTTAAAGTACCCACACAAGGCAATATACTATTACAAACTATTCCACACTATCAAATTAACATATAGTTATCCATCCTTTGAATGCAAGGTAAATATATAGTGGAGCCTAGTAAAGCTAATAGGGCATAATGTAGCCAATGGAGTAACTCCTTCACACATTCAAGATTATGTTGATACCAACAAGTGTGTCTTTCAAAGGTTTTATCAAAATGTGATTTTTTTACTGAATGTGGGTGGAAATATTAAACCAAGCACTCACTACTATGGATATGTACATTTACCATGATCAAATAGTTTTTTTCTTATTTTTTTGAATTGTTGTCTTGACTGTTATTTTTTTTTATGACTCTTTATTCAACAAACAACCACACTTGGAGAAAATGGACAATCAGGTACTTTTATTTTTTGGAACCTCTAGTATTTATCTAATAAAGTGACTGTCATTGGAGATTGGCATTTCATAATATTGATAATTTTTTTATAATGATAGAAAGAATGAGAGAGGTAGACTAAGGTTTCATTTTTTTCCCTTTTAATGAAAAATAAAATAAAATATGATTTAGTTGATAGCAAGTAGAGTAAGATTTAATTACTATTAATAGTGGAAAGAACATAGTGGGAATTGAGAGACTTAGACATGAAACTCAAAGATAGCATAGGGGCCAATGACTATATCTATTAAGATTAGAGGGATAACATAGCATAAGTGATTCCAAGGTTTAATAAAAGATGTTTTAGTTTATGGAGCTTTAGTAATAAATAACCAAAGGCCAAACTATACAAATATGTCTCGAGTTGAGAGGTACATACTTATCACTTATAGTTCATGGTAAATATAGGAACAAAATATATCTTCATCTAAATATTCAAATGAAAAAGTACCAATACCTACTCTAGGGACAAATGAATACTTTAATGAAATGATATATTATACTTATGAAAAGTGCAAAAATAGGAAATTAGATTACTCTCCCTAGGCATCTTGTTGGGATTTTGTTGTGATTAGATTGGCTATTTCACTATTTTTGGTGGGTATACATGGCTGAACCTAGTGTGGCTAACACCATCTACATTATTTTTGGTTTTAAATAAAAATATGAAGGCCACCATGGGGTGAGGATAATGGATAGAGAACTTGTGGATGCTGCCCCTTTATTACGCCATTATATATCAAGTAAGTTTTTCATATGGGATATTCATAGCATTAATGTGGTTCCAAAAAAGGTAAAATTATTTTGATGCTACTTAAGTATATAATACATGTAAATTTTTATAGTTATGTTACATGTAATAAGACCAAGGTTTAAAATATCCTTGCATTTGATAATAAAATGTAGGATTTTTTTTATAATTTATAAACTGGTGGATATTTGATGGAGTGCAAGGTTTCTATAATTTATTTTCCTAAATTAC
Organism: Torreya grandis; assembly: GCA_037957365.1. Classification (NCBI taxonomy): domain Eukaryota; kingdom Viridiplantae; phylum Streptophyta; class Pinopsida; order Cupressales; family Taxaceae; genus Torreya; species Torreya grandis. The sequence goes on from JARHVA010009887.1 coordinate 132,074, forward strand.
ACTTACTATGGTTTTATCAAAATCATATTTGAAATCAGTGGAAATTATTTATAGTGCAAACCATTCACTCTTCATTTTGCTTGAAAAATTGAGGGAGAGAAATTAATAAAACTAAAGGAGAGAAAGTAAAAAAATTGAGGGAGGGAAATTAGAGATAAAATTATAATTTCATCTTCTAACTTTTATCTCAAAACACTCCCTCTTGTAGTAATGACACTATGGCATGTTTAGTCCCTATATATAATTTTATGAACCTTTAATTCCTTCAATCTTCATTCTCTCATAAATGACACAAACCATACGTATTGTAAGTTTCATTAGAATGGGAAGAACACCATGATGTGTGAGAGACATTGTGAAGAGAGGACCATGGTCCCGTGATGAAAATTCTAAACTTAAGGCCTACATAAAACAACATGGCAATGGAGGAAATTGGATTGCTCTCCCCAAGAAACCATGTGTGTAATCAAATTTCATCTGATTTTTTTTTTATAACTTTTATATGAGAAGTTAAAAGAAAATAAATTAGTCAACTTGTATTTTTATTTATTTCCATAATTACTTTCCATAGTTTTAACATTGTACAAGTTGGAAAATTAGGTCATTAATCATCATTACCATTTGTGGGTTTGTGTTTCATAAATTCAAGGATGATATGATATATTTTATAATATATATAGTTTTCATGCCATATTGTCAAGTAGGATTCATATATCTTATTATCTTCTCTGACTGTGTTCTAGTTTTGTGGAAATCAAATATTTTTACTTTTTGGTTTCATATATAGTTTGTTTAGTAGGTAATCCTATTGTATTCAGGTTTTGATACCTTACTCTAAACAAAGTAAATATGATCATGTAATGGTGTTGTGTAAATAGTTATTTTTCATATTGTTATGGTATATGACAGATAAAAATAACATCTAGATACTCTATTTCTATGATTTTTTTCTTTTCTTAAGATACGATTGTTTTGTAGCATGGTTGTAGTACTAACATTCCTAGTATTTGACGTAGGCCTGAAAAGGTGTAGAAAGAGTTATATATTGAGATGGTTTAATTACAGAAGTCTAATATAAAGCATGGAGGGTTATCAAAAGAATAATATAATATCACATGCATCCTCTATATCAATATTTGAAGCAGGTATAAATAAATAAAAATCTGAAAAAACTTAGAGAGAAACATGAAAGCCCAATATTGATTCATTTATATGTATTGGTTATTTTATGTAGGTGGTATATCATTACAACCCAATTGCTAGTAGAGTAGATAATGTTATAAAGAACTAATGGAACACAAAACTAAAGAATAAGCTACTTGAAAAATAATAGAATTATTGTCTTGTAGCTAAAACAAAACAAGATGAAATGAATAAGATAAAATGGTATGTCTCTTTAGAATACAACACATGAGACTATTACTACTACTACTTTGCTCTTCATCAACCTCCATATTTTCCCCTATTTATTCCTTCCTTCAACAATGTGAGATTTCATCCCAAAAATGCCCATCTCATTGCTATCTACCAAGGCTCAGTAGTACACATCTCTTATCATTACTTGAACAATATTAGTGCTAGACTTGTTGCAATGGAATTAATTCATCATCAAATGACTATAGGTTACAATCAATAACACTTGATAACATCATATGATCATTCTATCACAAATTTTGCTTTATGATTCTTTTTTATCTCCTTGTCCTCATGATAATATGGTCTTATTATTCCTTTGTGACAACACTGCAATAAACTATAATATATATTCTATAGTACCCTTAAAAAGGAATTCTACATGCTTTGAACAACAACTTTTTGTTTGCAAGCAGACAATTATTTTGAGGGTGTAAAGGGAACTTAAAGTTTAGAGTTTGAGAGTTTGATTACGACATATGTTATGTTATGTATCAGATATAAAAAAGGACCTCAATTATTATCTGGAGAACCTAGCTTCCTCTATTTTAAAAGTGATGAAGAATAACCAAATTAAAATTTTGAGAGGATACATAAATACAGATGCTAAAAAAATTAATGATCACTTTTCATACGTGAGAAAGAGTATCATTTTTAGAATTAATCATTTAATAGTATCAAGGGAACCACTTGACTCTAGTGTCTTCAAAAATATTTATGAAGAAACACCTATCCTGTTGAAGAATGGCCAAAAGACCTCTTCAATCTTGAGATCAGTCCTACTGATGAGATAAAATTTATTAAAGGTAATTAAGCACTATATTTATTTGGTAAATTATGCTTGATGGGTATCTCCTATATCAAATTCAGATGTAACTTATACTTGGCCCACCTACTGAGTTGGATATAGTATTTTATCCAATTGGATCTAATATTTTACCCAATTTTAACATTTTATTATCTATAGAGATTTGAACTTAGGGCACTGCTTTGGAATCCACAATAGTTGTTATCATTTAAACTCATCTAATTCTAATATTAATTTATATATACCATTCCATTATGAATTTATCTACCTTTATTTTTGCATGTTAAGGAATTTAAATTCCTTGTTTCAAATTACTATAAGTGGAAGATACATGTAGTGGATGATATTGCCCCACAAGTTGATTCCAACCAAGATTAACTACCTTATAAAAAATTTATCCTTTTCATAGGTAATAATTTGCATGATGCATGTATAATTTTGGGTTTGTCTACAATTTTTGGCTATTACATTGTGAAAAAAATTAGTCAAATTACCTAATCAATACTAGAAAATTTATTATTTCTTAGTTTTTAGTAATGTAGAAAGCAAAATAAACAACTAAGAACAAACAAATAAAAATTTTACGTAAACTAGAAAGTAAAATATAAAACTAAAAATAAATGTTTTTTTTTTTTGTTTTCTATTGCAATTTTACCTATGTAGGTGAAAATATCCATGATCTAAACAATAGTGGATAAAACTACACTCCAAGTCTGATCTAAACAATAGGTAATTAAGCTAAAAACGATCAAGACAATAAAATTACTAGTAGGCCAAGATATGAAACAATACTCAGAATTGATTCATATTAAATGAATTAAAATAAATACAAACCAAACCATGCTTAAATAAACCTCAACTCAGAATAAGAGTTGACTTGTAAAAATTTGAAAAACCTAAAATCTAAAAAAAACTTTTATTTTTGATAGCTACTATTTTTAATAAGTTTCTCATGCAAGCTCATTTAGCTCTAATAATCTCCCAAAATACTCTAAACACTAAAATTAGCCTATTATATGAAATTCAACTAAATTTAACCTCTGATTTTTAGAATATACAATTTCTAAAAATAGAAAAATATCAAAAAAATCATTAAACATTAATTTTAGACCCTCAAATGATCATGTATGGCCTCCAAAAAATATCAAAAATAACTATAATTAGATAGAGTGGCTTATAGTAGCATCTAAATTTTTGAGATGGTCATTTTGGTGCATGAAAGAGATCAAACAGAGCTACAGATCAAAAGTTATGGCTTCTAAATGATTGGCTTCTTTTTCCTACATCATTCTCCTCTAGCTAAAAACAACTTAGCTCTTACAAATTATCCTTATTATACTACTACCATTATTTTTGTTAATATTTTTCAGCTCCCATTCTATAATCCAAGTGTTTTCCTCTTGCTACAATCCTTCCCACTATACCAAATTCTTGTTATAATTCTCTTGCCTTGTGCTCACTGTCTTCATATCCAAAACCTGCACTATCTTTTCCTTCTTCTTCTTTGGAACCTACTACTACCAATTTACTTCTTCATCTTCATCAAATTCACCATTTTTTCCAAATAATTCATATAAATCTAAAATGTTGAATACTAGAGATATGTCAAATTATTGTGGTAAACTCACCTTATAAAAAAATTTCATTGATTTTCTTCACAATTCTTCATGGACCAATTTTTTTGTACTTCAACTTGTTGTACATGCCTTTTGAAAATCTTTCTTTCCTCAAGTAAACCATTAACAACTCTCCTTAAAATACCTAGGATCTTATTCTGACATATGTTGATGCTTTATATTTCTCATTACTTTCCTGTAACTTTTTCCTTACTCCTTGAAATTGTTGCATATGCTTTTACATCATCGTTATTTTGATAATTGGTTTTTTCACCAACTCTAAAATACCCATAGGATTTATCTCATAAACAATTTGAAATGGTGATTTTTCTATTGATCTATTCACCAAACTATTATAAGCAAACTCATCTTGTGGTAAGGCCAAGAACCATTATTTGGGATTTTCTCCCACTATGCATCTCAAAAAATTTCCCAAGCTCCTATTCACAACTTATATTTGTCCATCTATTTGTGGGTGATATGTACTACTGAATTGTATCTTAGTACCCATCTTCTTCTACAATGTCCTCTAAAAATTACTTATAAATTTTGTGTCCCTATTTGAATTAATAGTTTTTGAAAGATTGTGCAATCTCATAATATCCTTAAAACATAGTTCTACAACTTTAGTGGCATAATTGGTTTTCTTACATGCAATAGAATAAACTATTTTAAAAAAGCTATCTACAACAACAAAAAATAAATCATTACCTCTCTATGTGCTTGGTAATCACAACATAAAATTCATACTCAAATCTATCCATGGTCCTCTTCGAACCAGTAATGGCATGTATAGTCCAGTATTTTATACATGTCCTTTAGCCACCTAACATATCCTACACCTTGAAACATACCTTCTCACATCTCTTTTCATCTTTGGTCCAAAATAATTTTCCTCCACCAAAGCTATTATCTTCATCTTACCAAAATGTCCATCCAATCCTCCACCATGTAATTATTTTATTATATTGTCTCATAGAGACCCAATTGGAATGCATAACTGTTTCACTTTGAAGAGATAACCTTATTGTATATGATATTCATCATGAATAGTATTTGTCTTACCTATTAATAGATTCTTTCACTACTCAACTACCTTACCAAAATATGAATCAGTATCATATAATTCTTTGATAGCTTCAAATCCAACTACCTTACTCACCATAGTAGTTAATAGTGCTACCCTCCTACTTAATGCATCAACTACTTGATTCTATTTTCTTGATTTATGCTTCAACACAAAATTATACCTCTACAAGAAAGATATCCACTTTGCATGCCTACTATTCAAATTATTTTGTGTATTCACATACATGAAAGACTCATGATTTGTAAATAAGATACACTCCTTAGACACTAGATAATGCCTTCAATGTCTTAATGCTTGTACAATTGCATAAAGTTCAACATCATAAGTAGAATAATTTATTCCTACTTCATTCAATTTCTCACTAAAGTATGCTATTGGATTTTCTTCTTGACTCAACACAGTACCAATTTCTAAAAATGAAACATCATAATCAACTTCAAACACTTGTTAAAATTTGGTAATGCTAAAATTGGTCTTTCTATGATCTTCTTCTTCAAAATTTCAAATATTTTTGTGGCTACTCTAGTCTATGCAAATTTATTCCCTCTCATGCAATCTTTTATTGGTGCCACAATTCTATTATTTTTTTTAATAATTTTTTTGTAAAAAGTTGCTAAACCGTAGAATTTTTTTTTATAATGATTTTTGGAATAGGCCACTCAACAATTATCTTTATCTTTTCTTCATCCATTCTCATACCATCTATTGAAACTATAAATACCATACTATTCTACATAGACCTACACTTCTTTAAATTTGTATATAACTTCTCCTTTCTTAACAAATCTAGTACCATTCTCAAATGTTTTAAGTGTTCTTCTTTAGTCTTAATAGATATCAAAATAAACAACCACAAACTTACCAATATATTCTTGTATCACTATATTCATCACCCTCATAAATGTGCTAGGTACATTAGATAATCTGAATGTCATCACCATCCACTCATATAAGTCATCCCTAGTCTTGATTGTAGTTTTCCACTCATCTCCTTCACAAATTTGAATTTGATAATAACCACTCCTTAGATCAATCTTGGTAAAATATTTTGCTCTTGAAAAACACATCTATCATATCATCTAAACAAGGCATAAGAAACCTATACTTTAATGTAATTTTGTTAATTGCTCTACTATCCACACACATTCTCCATCCTCCATCTTTTTTTGGAGTTATCAACGCTAGTGTTGTACATAGACTTATATTCTCCCTTATCACCTTCTTTATTAGTAATTTAGTAACTTGTTTATTTAATTATGCATGTTTTGTTAGACTCATCCCATAAGTTATTTGTTTGGGTAGAGTTGATCCTCAAATCAAATCAATGTGATACTCGATATCTCTCTTTGGTGGTAAACCATCCGGTAACTCATCAGACATAACATCTACTTATTATTTCAACACTCTTGTTGCTTATATTATTATTTGCACCATTTATATGTCTTCATTATTTGCTACTAATATGTAACAACTTGCCACCTTCATATCTTAGATAAATGATTTAGTATAGATCATGTTTTCTGTCTTCTCTTCCTCTGTAAGAGGTAACAAAACTACCTTTGTACCAACTTTTCAAAAAGTGTATGTGTTCTTTACTCCATCATGAAATGATTTTTTTAATCAAATTATCATAGTCTCCCCAATAACAAATGGCATGAATCCATCAGAATAACATCACACCATATTACATCATTAATTTTATTCTTATAGAAAACTTGATTAAGCACATTTTATCTACTGTAATCTCATTGTCTTTCTTAAACCATAAAATCCAATAAGGATTAGAATGTTTTTCACATTGTAATTTAGTTTCTCTATTATTTCTTTATAAACCATATTTTCACAACTAACACCATCTATAATTACTTTGCATACCTTTCTAGTCAAAGTACATCTTGTTTAAAAAATATCTCATTGCAAACGTGCATCACCACCTTATTTATTTTGTAATTATTCCTTAAAATGATTGTTGTCTTTATCATCATGAGATCCTCTTCAACATCTATTAGTACAACTTCAATATTTTTCTCTTTAATCTCAGCCTTAATTAGATTCACTCTTAGGCAATCCTCTTTCCTCATTTCTTGATATTGATAGTGTTGACAATCAAATTCTCTGTGCCCTTCTTCTTCACATCTATAATAGACATAAGATCTACGCTGATTCAGAAACCATCATTTAGCACCACCATAATCTCATCCTTTCTAAAACCCTCTTTCTCTTTGTTGGTATTGAAAACCTTAGCTATTCTCATCTTACCTTTCTGTACCATGTGATGATTCACCTCTATTATTATTAGACCACCTCTAGTGGTTTAAACCCACCTCATCCCTTTATTGGATGGGATCTGCCTTTTCTTGGACAAAGAAACGTTCTTCTAAAATTATGCCTATTTTGTATTTCTTCTGCTTTCAAAGATAATTAATAAGCCTCCTCCATGCTAAGTATTCTATGCATGTTTAATTCATCTTGAATAGTAAATTTTAAACTATTTACATACCTTGCAGTCATCTGCTCTTCTTTTTTGTTGTGCTCCATTCATATAGAAAGATTATAAAACTCATCTGTATACTCTTGTATATTATGATCTTTTTGTCTCAAATTCTAAAATCTTTTGTATAGGGTTTGTGTATAATCCACATGAAGAATTTATTCCCTTGACTTCTTCTCCATCTTTTTTCATATATTAACCTTATCTTTACCTTTTCTTTGTCTCTCTTTATATAGATGATCCCATCAAATCATTGCATGACCTTTTAATTTCATACATGTGAACTTTACTTTCTTATCTTCTCTCATAGTCTTCCACTCAAAGAAATTTTCCATGCTATTCATCCAATCTATCAACTCCTCTAGTTTTAAACTTCCTCCATAATATATAACATCAAATTTGATTCCTTCATTTCTTCCTTATAAAACCTAAACCATCCTCTCTTCCATCGATGGTGGTTACTCTTGTTTTTCTTCTTGATAAACTTCTTCATCATGATCTGTGTCCTCCTCATCACCACCTTGTATTCTTCTCTAGTTAGTGATAACTTTGGTTAATTGTTCCACTTATCTCTGTAGCTCTTATATAGTCTGGTTCATATATGGAATACCTCCTTATCCTCTTGCCATGTCTTACTCCTCCAAGATTCAAACTTGCTTTGACACTAGATAATGAAGCCGAAAACTATCAAGATAATAAAATTACCAATAGGCCAAGATCTGAAACAATAATATTAATTGATTCGTATTGATTTAATTAAAATAATTATTAACCAAACTATGCGTAAATAATCATCAACTCAAAATTAGAGTTGACATGCAAAATTTTGAAAAACCTAAAATCTAAAGAAAACTTCTTTTTTAGCAGCTACTATTTTTATAAAGTTTCGCATGCAAGTGCATGCAACTCTAAAAATCTCTTGAAATACTCTAAACACTAAATAGACTATTAGATGAAATTCAACTGACGTTGACATCCGGTCTTAAAAATATACAATTTTTAAAAATAGAAAAATCTTGAAAAAATCATTAAACAGTAATTTTGGACCCTCAGATAATCACGTATGGCCTCCAAATAATATCAAAAAGAAAAATTAAGTGGATAGAGTGGTTTATGGAAGCATCAAAGTTTTCAAGCTGGTCATTTTGGTGTGTGGAAGAGCTCAAACAGAGCTATGAATCAAAAGTTATGGCCTCCAGAAGATTGGCCTCTTTTTTCTACATCAATAGGGAAAAGTTGAATACAAACTAACACAATGATAATTATATTGAGTTCCTTATAGGTCAACCTCATTTCTTTTGTAGATGATGGAGATATTTCTAGGAGATTCCATAGACATACTTCTTACCTTATAGCTATAAGCTCAACTGACACTTTTTGAACCACTCATCAGTATAAAGTAGCAATTCTCCTCCTATGACTCAAAAACTTTCAATGTGAGGACAATGCAACAATATCAATCACCTAATGACACCATCATTGATCCCTGTAATTGAATCCATTCTCAACATGATATTCTTAAACCCTGTCATATAAATGTAGAATACCTTGTATAAGTCAATATTTAATTCTTTCATTCAAAAAATGTTGTGTGTATGATGAGTATAGGCAGTTCTTTCTTATAACTGCTACAATACAATAATTCTTGAAACAAATCTTCCTTTTTAATTCTATTAGTTGGTTGGAATGTACATGCATATTGTTTAATGATTTTAATAGAATTGGATTCTGCATGTCTAGGTGTTGAATGGTGAGCTCAGGATTTTAGACAAGCAATTTGGGTCTAAACTAGGTACCTTTTATTATCTTTTTGATTTTTCCAAATGGAGTGTAAGGTAAGGGGATAATTCATAAGGTTGAATAATATTATTATTGATTGAGAATATAATGCTAAGGTTTAGATGCTTTTTTAATGATTCATTAGGAATTTTTCATTACCTTGGTTTAAATTTTTTGAAGAGGGAGGCAAGATTTTTAATTTGATTTGATTTTAGGTTTAAAATTTGTCCTTGTGGTATGATTTTTTTTTACATACTAATTTTGTGCACATGGACAGATATTCCATTATACCAACTAGTTTTGTATTTCATTATTGTTGTTTCTATGGCTCCTACAGTTGGATACATGTAATTTTATTACCATTCATAGTATTCATTTATGTTGGGTGAAATATTTATTTTGGTTGTTGTCGATGTATCTTATATTTTATGTTCAAATCTTTTTCAAAGTGATTATACCATGATTTTTTTGCCTACTTTTCACTATGGAAAGACATTGACATCAGATGGCTAGTGTGTAATCATCTGTAGAAATTTAAGTTATGTGGTACAAGGTTTTCACCATTAAACACGTGATTGCACGATTAAGTTATGAAATTGGAGTAGAATGAGAAACCCACATAAAGATATTATACAAATCTAAGAGCATATTAAACGAAATCATTATTTAAAAATTATCTGCGGCATTACAGAATAAAATAAAACACCTCTTTTGCATTCAGCTTTCGACTCTGTTATATCTACAGTATGTACAGCCTTGCATTTATGTTAAGAATCTCTATCCAATTCCAAATAAACTTTTTAAAAACATGGCATCATACAACACAAATTAATATATTAATAGAGATGGAATATGAAATGTTATTGTTCTATTAATAGAGTTGGAATATAAGTATGAATTTGATTATATTATGTACAACACGATTCAATTCTTGTCACTGGACAATAAGGGAAGAAATCATATTTACTATTATCATAAAATAGGGCAAAAACTGTTCAATGTCGTCTCTCTCTGAAAATTGAATTCAGACGTTTCTTATTTTCTAAATCAAAGTATTCAAAAGATGTGGGGGATAGGTGAACACCAGTTTGTAATTTGGGTCAGTAAACGAGAAATATTTTTATAAATTGGTTTCTAAGTAAACCCACTTGTGCCCACGTTTCATGTGATTATATCTAAATGTCAATACCTATTAGAGTGAAACTAGAATGAAAGATATATTTACCAAACTGAACAACTTTCATTTCAATGAAATTATTTTAAGATAGAAAGAACATAGAAAACAAGAACTGAAACAAATTGCTACAGCAATTCTTGAAAAAGAATTTTTTATTGATCTTCTATTTTCCTTGCTTACAATGCTACGCTCAAGGCATCTATAAATAGATTTGAAAGCAAAAAATAACTGAAACTAAACTGATTGCTTAACTGATCCTTAACTAATCTTCTAACTACTTGAACTGACTGATCTCTAATTATCAGTTAACTGCTTGCATGCATGAGGAGGGAGGTGCAATAGACAGTTAAACTGTGGGTGGAGAAATTATCTCCAATTATACTTTAGTTTCTAACACTCCCCCTTAATTTGTACCACTAACAACTTCAGCGTTTACAATGCCTAAATTTTGTCTCAGATAGTCAAAGGTCTCCTTTGCTAATGCCTTTGTGAATATATCTACCAATCGATCTTCAGATTTGTAGAATTCCAGATGGATTTCTCCATTGTTCACTAACTCTCTAATAAAATGAAATCTTGTATCAATGTGCTTGCTCCTCTTGTGAAAAACATGATTCTATTGATAATGCAATTGTTGATTTGTTGTCACAAAAGATTGGGGTTGACTCCTTTAGTGCTTATAATAAATCTTTCAATATTCTTTTCATCCAAGTTGCTTGACATGCTACTGATATGGCTGCTACATACTCTGCTTCAACTGATGAAAGTGTCACTATAGGTTATTTTTTAGATGCCCATGTGACCACACCTATGTCTAAAAGAAAGGCATGTCCAGAAGTACTCTTCATGTCATCAACACTACCTACAAAATTACTATCATTAAAGCCAATCAAATTAAAATCGTTAGTTGTGGAATATAAAATTCTATATTCTGTAGTTCCTACCACATATCTCAATATCCTTTTTCCAACTTGACTATGTGAGTCTTTTGATGACTCCATGAATCTTGAGATTAAACTGACCCCATACATGATATCTGGTCTAATAGTTGTAAGATACATCAAACTACCAACTAGTCTTCTGAATATTGTAGAATCAACATTAGACCATTTGTCTTCTTTGCTAAGTTGGGTCCCTGTAGCAATTGGTGTAGGTGCTGGTTTACAATTCAGCATCTTAAATCTCCTTAACACATCCTTTGCATATTTAGTTTGACAAATAAAAATTCCCTTCTTTGATTGTACAACTTCTATGCCCAAAAAATAATTCATTAATCCCAAATCTGTCATTTCAAATTCTTTCTTCATTGTTGATTTAAATGTGTCTACAGACAAATTTCTAGTGAAAATCAAATCATCAACATACAAACACACAATCAAAATATGACCTTCTTTGTTGATTTTTGTGTATAAAGTAGGCTCACTATTGCTTCTGCTGAATCCATTGTTTGTCATATATGAATCAATCCTGCTATACCATGCTCTTAGTGCTTGCTTGAGACCATAAAGAGCCTTCTTCAATTTGTAGACTTTTTCTTCATGTCTTTGCACTTCATAACCTGGTGGCTGTTTCACATACACTTCTTCATCTAGTAAACCATTCAAGAAAGCTAATTTTACATCCATTTGATATACATACCAATTATTTTGAGCAGCTATTGATAAAACCATTATAACAGTATCAAGTCTAGCAACTGGAGCAAATGTTTCATTATATTCAATTCCATGTTTTTGTGCAAAACCTTTTGCTACTAACCTTGCCTTGTGCTTTTCAACATTTCCATCTTCATCAAATTTAGTCTTATAAACCCATTTGACTCCTATGCAATCCTTACCTTCAGGTAGATTACTTAGATCCCATGTTTGATTTATTTCAATGGCATTCATCTCTTCATCCATTGCTTTTATCCAATGTTCCTCATTAACTGCTTCTTCATAATACATAGGATCATGAGTGAAAAGAGAAAAAATTGAAACCAAATCTAATTTCTCTTCTTGATTATAAATTTCATTTAAATTTCTCATTTTCTTACCTTTCAATCTTGATCTTAAAGTGGCAAGAGTTGGATCTGATTCATCACTTGTGAATTTGGAGTAGGGTGACATGCATGTCCAAATGATTCACCTTGTTCAATCCTCCTAGGTGTTCTTATTGGAGTGCTTGTTCTTGCTTGTGGAGAGGATTGATATCCTTGCAAATTTTGTTCTTCAGATTCTTCTTCATTCTTTGGAATTGGTGCTCCAATTGTGATGGTGCTACCATCCCATGCTTCTTCTTCCTTAAATTCAACATCTCTGCTAATAATCACTTGTTTTGAAATAGGGTTATACAACTTGTAAGCCTATGATTCTTCACTATAGCCAATAAAAATGCATTTCTCACCTCGATCATCAAGTTTTCTTCTCAATTTAGATGGTATAAGAGAATATGCAATACAACCAATTATTTTGAAATGATATACACTATGATTCTTACCACTCCACGCTTCTTGTGGAATTCGATCTCTAACACTCTTTGTTGGGCTTCTATTCATAATATACACTGCACATGCTACTGATTCTGTCCAATATTCATTTGACAAGTGTTTGGCTTTCAACATGCTTCTTGCCATCTCCATGATTGTTCTATTCTTTCTTTCTGCTACACCATTCTGCTGTGGTGTGTACCTTGTAGTCAATTGTCTTTTGATGCCATGATATCTGCAAAAATCTTGAAATTGATTAGACATATATTCACCTCCTCTATATGATCTAAGTACCTTGATATAGTGGCCACTCTACTTTCCAACCATTGCCTTGAATTTTTTAAACTTTCCAAAGGCTTCAGACTTATTTTTGAGAAAATATATCCACGTCTTTCTGTTAAAGTTATCAATGAAGGTTAGAAAATAAGTACTACCTCCAAATGACGGAGTTTGCATTGGTCCACATAAATCACTATGGACTAGCTCCAATATTACCTTTGCTCTATATGAGGCTCTTACTGGAAAGCTCTCTCTATGTTGTTTTGCCAGAATACAACTGTCACATGAACTTCTTGGCTTTTCTATTAGTGGTAATCCCTTCACCGTATTTTTCTTCTGTAACAAATTCAAACCTCCAAAATGTAAATGTCCATACCTTAAGTTCCATAGTCATGATTGGTCTAGCTGCATGGATTTGTAGTGGGCTTCCTCTTCTCCTTGGATGTACAGAATTCGAAGAGGGAACATCTGATTCTTGGTCATCTCCACTTTTCCTATCAACCTGTCACTTGGTAACTTGTCCAATATTGTGCAGACATTATCCATAAAAGATACTCTGTAACCTTTTTGTACTAACTGTCCAATACTCATAAGATTATGCTTTAGTCCAGGTATAAAATAAACATCAGGTATAAACCTTCTTTCACCATTTTTTGCTAAAACATTTATTGCACCTTTACCCATTACATCCACTTTGATATCATTTCCTAATTTCACTTCAGATCTTACAGAATCATCAAGACTAGCAAAAAAAAATTATTTCTTGTCATATAATTACTGCATCCACTATCTAAGAACCAAATATCTCTAGCTTTTCTTGAGTAACATGACAAGTGAGAAAGAAGCTAGATTCACCTGGATTAGAACTAGATTCACCTGTGTAATTAGCATTCTACTTGTCCACATATCCTTGTTTCCTTCTGCAGTCACTTGCATAATGTCCAAATTTTTTTCAATAATAACATTGAATATTAGATTTATCAAACCTCTGGGAACTTTGTTGGAAGTGATTGTTGCCACGTCTTCTACTGCTATAGTTTTGATTACTATTTTCACCTTGATCTAGATTGTTCCTTCTAGTTCTGCCTCTGCCTCTTCCTTTGAAGTTTGACCTTGCTCTTCCTCTTCCTCTGCCAAATGATACCTATGACTTAAAAGCATTCTAAAGAGAAGTATTATTATTCTTTTCATTCTAGATTCATGTGTTAATAAAGAACCCATCAATTCATCTACAGATAACTGTTCTAAATCTTTGGTTTCGTCAATAGCTACAACTATTGCATCAAATTTACTAGGTAAACTCTTGAGTATTTATTCTATGATCTTACGATCTGTGATTGTTTCTCTATTAGATCTAATTTGAATCACTATATTCAACACTTGACCCATAAACTGGTCTATAGATTCTAATTCATTCATTTACAAATTTTCAAAACTTCTCCTAAGAGATTACAATTTAGCAATTTTTACCTTTGTATTACCTTTATATGTTGTCTCCAAGATTTTCCATGCCTCTCTGGATCTCGTTGCTGCTGCAACTCTAGAAAAAATTGATTCATCCAGTCCCTGTTGGATTATAAATAAAGCTTTTACATCTTTTTTTTTGTTCTCCTTAAGCTCGTCCTTTTGTGCTCGAGTTAATGCCAGATGGGCTGCCTCGTCCTACGGTTCTACAAAACCACTTTCTACCAAATCCCAAACTTCTTGTGTACAAAACAATGTTTTCATCTTAATTTCCCAAAAATCATAATTCTTACCATTAAAAATGGGAATTTGAGGCTGAGAGATACTGTTGTTTGTTGCCATGTCTCACACTGAAACAACTAAATCATACTTCTTCACTGTGCTTCTTCCATGATCTGACTTAATTTTTTTTTACTTACCCCACGAGCTGGGTGCTTGTCTTTGACTTCCCTTGCAGTCTGTGTATCTTAGAATGCTACAGAAGGCTGGCTGGAGGTTCTGTCTGGTCTACTGTTTTAGAACATAGTCGTTGACGTTGGTGGGTCTGTCGAGGTCGGTCAGGGAAATAGTGCCGACATTAGTCGAGTTGCCGATGTCGGTCGTGATCCCTGTTGGCTCTTCTTTCATGCGTCCTTCTTGCTGGCTCTACTAACTCTCCCAACTAGGCACTTTTCCTTGTCTGTTGCACTCTTTCTTACCAGGCTCTGATACGAATTTGATAGTCAGAAAACAAAGTAAATAACATAGAAAACAAGAACTGAAACAAATTGCTACAGCAATTCTTGAAAAAGAATTTTTTATTGATCTTCTATTTTCCTTACTTACAATGCTGTGCCCAAGGCATCTATAAATAGATTTGAAAACAAAAAATAACTGAAACTAAATTGATTGCTTCACTGATCCTTAACTAATCTTCTAACTGCTTAACTAACTGATTGTTAACTGCTTGAACTGACTGATCTCTAATTGTCAATTAACTACTTGCATGCATGAGGAGGGAGGTGCAATAGATAGTTAAATTGTGGGTGGAGAAATTTTCTCCAATTATACTTTAGTTTCTAACATTTACCAAACTAAACAACTTTCATTTCAATGAAATTATTTTAAGATAGAAAGAATGATAGGGGTAGATTAAGGTTTCATTTCATTTCCTTCTAATGAAAACAATAACCCTATGATTTAGTAGATAACAAGTATGGTGCGATTTGTTGTTTTATTCTTCACTTGAAACTTATGTAATGTTTACATTTTTTTTTGTCTCTTAGATTAAAAGAGAAAATTATGTTGTAGGATACAGTGCTTCCCCTGTTTTTTGTTTAATGGCCCTTCTTCCTATAACTATCCGAGGAGACTTGGGTGTTCTCTTGACTATAGTGGAACATTACGCACCTTACCTAATTGATTCTTTTATGAATATGCGACCTCAAGGAGCACTTGGTTCTACCAAATAGTTTCAGCCTTTCTCAAAGATCATTGATTCTTTGAATTTGAAGGATCCACTTATAAATAAATAATTGGTTAGATCTCATTTGCTTTTTTGCTTTCAGGATTGAAAGTTGATGGCACACTTGCTACAAAAATTGGGGTAGATTAAGGTTTCATTTCATTTCCTTCTAATGAAAACAATAACCCTATGATTTAGTAGATAACAAGTATGGTGCGATTTGTTGTTTTATTCTTCACTTGAAACTTATGTAATGTTTACATTTTTTTTGTCTCTTAGATTAAAAGAGAAAATTATGTTGTAGGATACAGTGCTTCCCCTATTTTTTGTTTAATGGCCCTTCTTCCTATAACTATCCAAGGAGACTTGGGTGTTCTCTTGACTGTAGTGGAACATTACGCACCTTACCTAATTGATTCTTTTATGAATATGCGACCTCAAGGAGCACTTGGTTCTACCAAATAGTTTTAGCCTTTCTCAGAGATCATTGATTCTTTGAATTTGAAGGATACACTTATAAATAAATAATTGGTTAGATCTCATTTGCCTTTTGCTTTCAGGATTGAAAGTTGATGGCACACTTGCTACAAAAATTGTAAGTTCCTAAGCTGTTTCCCTTTGGTTTTATACAATGTCAACTATTATCCTTTGACTTCCTTTGCATATTATCTTTAACTTTTCATATCATTAAAAATAGAAAATCACAAAGTGAATTCACTATGGATTGGAAATTCTTTGTCTTATCATTATTATTTTTTCATATATTTGTTTTCATCTTCATTTGGCTTGTCAAACTTTCATTTATTTCAAGAAATTTTGAGATATTATTTTGCACAGTCATTACTATAATTATTTCTTCTAATTCCTTTTCCATGTTTATATGTTTGCAAAATGGTATAAACATGGATGTGTTCTTGAATACCCTCTGTATGGATCTAGAGTAATAGTCAATGTTCTTATTTGGGGAATGGAAAAATTTGGAGGAAGGCTTTCCCTAGGGTCTCATGTTGAATAAGTAGTTATTGAAGCTGGTTGGGAAATTGGCATCACGCTGACAAGTAGACTTGTAAGCTGATGAAATTGTTGTAACGCAATTTTTTTACTTTCTCAAGATTTTTAGACATTACCCTTGTGATATTTTAATATTTTTTGTATGCATATACTTATTTCCAATTTTTCTATCCATGTACTCAATTCTTCCATAACTAACATATAACCTATTCTAATTAAGGCTTTGGTAGTTAAAAATGTTGACTTTGGTTCTATCAATTTGTCCTTAATGGATACTAATGGGGTTTATTTATCCATTTTTGTTAGAAACTGAAGATGAACAAGAGATAATTTCTCCACTTTAGTCTAACTGACTGTTTGTCTCCCTCTCATGCACGCCTCATCCACATCATGCATGCTCAGCAGGTAGCAGTCAGTTATTTCAAGCAATTAGAGGATTAGTTTATTTTCATTTATTTTTGCTTTCACATTCTATTTAAAGACCCTTGGGGCGCAGCCTTGTAATTGAGAGATCAAGAAGAATAAATAAGATCAGATTGAAAATCTATTTTCTTGATTGCAGTAGCAGTCTAGTTTGATTTCTATTATTTATTTTTTCTCTTTTATGCTCTATTTCTTCTAATAAACTGGTATCAGAGCGCAGGTTAGAAAGAGCAAAGCCCAACAGTCAAGTAGAACAAGGCGACGCACTGCAGAGCCGTGGGATAGAAGAAGCGCAGTTAGGAAGAGCACAGGTTGGAAGCGCTAGGTTGGATGCAGTAGAAGTGTGCAGCAGTCAATGCACATCATTAGCAGTAAAGAAGACCATTTGAAGCAGTCCACCATGTCAAAGTGGTTGATGCATCAACATAATCATGCAGCTCTTTAAAGAATCGCATAGGTTGTGAGTGCGAAGGTTTTTTTTGAGAGTGCAGGCCATTGCGCACCAGCAGTGCATGATGAATAGGCAGTCAAACATCACACAAAGTCTTAAGCTGGCTGACGATGGAAGAAATTGAGACCCTATCATGCAAAGTTACTACCAGTGTCCAATAGCAGCTGAGGGATGAGGAGAACCAGCTGAGCTGTTGAAAGGTAGTGCCCAGCTCATGGAATTATGTGTGTGTGTGTGTGTGTGTGTGTGTGTGTGTGTGTGTGTGTGTGTGTGTGTGTGTGTGTGTGTGTGTGTGTGTGTGTAATTTTAAATTTAGATAGTGGAAAAGCACCAGTGGATAAATTCAAAAAAAGAAGAAGGTTGATTTAGTCGCTTCAGCATGAGACATGGCAACGAATAACAGTGTCTCTTAGCCTCAAATTCCTATTTTTAATGGTAAAAATTATGATTTTTTGGCAATTAAGATGAGAACTTTGTTTTGCTCACAAGAAGTTTGGGATTTGGTAGAGAATGGTTTTGTAGAACTGAAGGATGAGGCTACCCATCTGGCATTAACTCGAGCACAAAAGGATGAGCTTAAAGAAAAAAGAGAAAAAGATACAAAAGCTTTATTTATAATCCAATATGCACTGGATGAATCTATTTTTTTTAGAGTTGTAGCAGCAACGAGATCTAGATCGGTATGTAAAATCTTAGAGACTACCTATAAAGGTAATACAAAGGTAAAAATTGCTAAATTGCAATCTCTTAGGTGAAGTTTTGAAAATTTACAAATGAATGATTTAGAGACTATAGACCAATTTATGGGTCAATTATTGAATATAGTGAATCAAATTAAATCTAATGGAGAAACAATCACGGATCAGAAGATCATAAAAAAACTACTCAAGAGTTTACCCAGTAAATTTGATGCAATAGTTGTAGTTATTGAGAAAACCAAGGATTTGGAACAGTTATCTGTAGATGAATTAATGGGTTCTTTATTAACACATGAATCCAGAATGAATATGAATAACAATACTTCTCTTGAGAATGATTTCAAATCACAGGTATCATTTGGCAGAGGAAGAGGAAGAGCAAGGTCAAACTTTAGAGGAAGAGGCAGAGGCAGAACTGGAAGGAACAATCCAGATCAAGGTGAAAATAGTAATCAAAACTACAGCAATAGAGGACGTGGCAACAATCACTTCCAACAAAGTTCACAGAGGTTTGATAAATCTAATATTCAATGTTATTATTGCAAAAAATATGGACATTATGCAAGTGACTACAGAAGGAAACAAGGATATGTGGACAAGTAGAATGCTAATTACACAAATGAATCTAGTTCTAATCCAGGTGATTCTAGTTCTAATCCTGGAAGCTTATTTCTCACTTGTCATGTTACTCAAGAAAAAGCTAGAGATATTTGGTTCTTAGATAGTGGATGCTGTAATCATATGACAGGGAATAAAGAATTTTTTGCTAGTCTTGATGATTATGTAAAATCTGAAGTGAAATTAGGAAATGATATAAAGTGGATGTAATGGGTAAAAGAGTAATAAATGTTTTGGCAAAAAATGGTGAAAAAAGGTTTATACCTGATGTTTATTTTGCACCTGGACTAAAGCATAATCTTATGAGTGTTGGACAGTTAGTACAAAAAGGTTACAGAGTATCCTTTATGGATAATGTTTGCACAATACTAGACAAGTTTCCAAGTGACAGGTTAATAGGAAAAGTGGAGATGACCAAGAATCGGATGTTCCCTCTTCTAATTCAGTGCATCTAAGGAGAAGAGGAAGCCCACTTCAAAACCATGCATCTTGACCAATCATGGCTATGGCACTTTGGAGGTTTGAATTTGTTACAGAAGAAAAATATGGTGAAGGGATTACCACCAATAGAAAAGCCAGAAAGTTCATGTGATAGTTGTATTATGGCAAAATAGCATAGAGAGAGCTTTCCAGTAGGAGCCTCATATAGAGCAAAGGTAATATTGGAGCTAGTCCATAGTGATTTATGTGGACCAATGCAAACTCCATCATTTGGAGGTAGTATTTATTTTCTAACCTTTATTGATGACTTTATCAAAAAGACATGGATATATTTTCTCAAAACTAAGTCTAAAGCCTTTGGAAAGTTTAAAGAATTCAAGGCAATGGTTGAAAAGAAAAGTGGCCGTTACATCAAGGTACTTAGATCAGATACAGGAGGTGAATATATGTCTAATGAATTTCAAAATTTTTGTAGATATCATGACATTAAAAGGTAATTGACTACAAGGTACACACCACAGCAGAATGGTGTAGCAGAAAGAAAGAATAGAACAATCATGGAGATGGCTAGAAGCATGTTGAAGGCCAAACACTTGTCAAATGAATATTAGGCAGAAGAAGTAGCATGTGCAGTATATATTCTGAATAGAAGCCCAACAAAGAGTGTTAGAGATCGAATTCCACAAGAAGCGTGGAGTGGTAAGAAACATACTGTACATCATTTCAGAATTTTTTGTTGTATTGCATATTCTTTTATACCATCTAAATTGAGAATAAAACTTGATGATAGAGGTGAAAAATGCATTTTTATTGGCTATAGTGAAGAATCAAAGGATTATAAGTTGTATAACCCCATTTCAAAGCAAGTGATTATTAGCAGAGATGTTGAATTTAAGGAAGAAGCATGGGATGGTAGAACCATCACAATTGGAGCACCAATTCCACAAAATGAAGAAGAATCTGAAGAACAAATTTTGCAAAGAGATCAATCCTCTCCACAAGCAAGAACAAGCACTCCAATAAGAACAACTAGGAGGTTTGAATAAGGTGAATCATCTGGTCATGCATGCCATCCTACTCCAAATTCACAAGTAAGTGATGAATCAGATCCAACTCTTGTTACTTTAAGATCAAGATTTAAAGGTAAGAAAATGAGAAAATTGAATGAGATTTATAATCAAGAAGAAGAGAAGTTAGATTTGTGTTTAAATTTTGCTCTTTTCACTCATGGTCCTATGTATTATGAAGAAGCGGTTAATGAAGAACATTGGTTACAAGCAATGGATGAAGAGATGAATGCCATTGAAAGAAATCAAACATGGGATCTAACTAATCTACCTGAAGGTAAGGATTGTATAGGAGTCAAATGGGTTTATAAGACTAAATTTTGATGTAGAAGGAAATGTTGAAAAGCACAAGGCAAGGTTAGTAGCAAAAGGTTTTGCACAAGGACATGGAGTTGATTATAGTGAAACATTTGCTCCAATTGCTAGACTTGATACTATTAGAATGGTTTTAGCAATAGCTGCTCAAAATAATTGGTATGTATATCAAATGGATGTAAAATTAGCTTTTTTGAATGGTTTCCTAGATGAAGAAGTATATGTGAAACAACCACCAGGTTAGGAAGTGCAAGGACATGAAGAAAAAGTCTACAGATTGAAGAAGGCCTTTTATGATCTCAAGCAAGCACCAAGAGCATGGTATAGTAGGATTGATTCATACATGACAAACAATGGATTCAATAGAAGCAATAGTGAGCCTACATTATACACAAAAATCAACAAAGTAGGTCAAATTTTGATTGTGTGTTTATATGTTGATGATTTGATTTTCACTAGAAATTTGTCTGTAGACACATTTAAATGAACAATGAAAAAAGAATTTGAAATGTCAGATTTGAGATTAATGAAGCATTTTTTGGGCATAGAAGTTGTATAATCAGAGAAGGGAATATTTATTTGTCAAACTAAATAAGCAAAGGATGTGTTAAGGAGGTTTAAGATACTGAATTGTAAACCAGCACCTACACCAGTTGCTATAGGGACCAAACTTAGAAAAGAAGACCAAGGGTCTAATGTTGATTCTACAACATTCAAAAGACTAGTTGGTAGTTTGATGTATCTTACAGCTACAAGACTAGATATCATGTATGGGGTCAGTTTAATCTCTAGATTCATAGAGTCACCAAAAGACTCACATTGGCAAGTTGGAAAAAGGATATTGAGACATTTGGCAGAAAATACTGAATATGGAATTTTATATTCCACAACTAATGATTTTAGTTTTATTGGTTTTACTGATAGTGATTTTGCAGGTAGCGTTGATGACAAGAAGAGTACTCTTGGACATGCCTTTCTTTTAGGAACAAGGGTGGTCACATGGGCATCCAAAAAGCAACTTATAGTGACACTTTCATCAGCTAAAGCAGAGTATGTAGCAGCCACATCAGCAGCATGTCAAGCAACTTGGATGAGGAGAATATTGACAGATTTATTAGAAGCACAGAAGGAGTCAACACCAATCTTTTGTGACAACAAATCAGCAATTGCATTATCAAAAAATCATGTTTTTCATAAGAGGAGTAAGCACATTGATACAAGATTTCACTTTATCAAAGAGTTAGTAAACAATGGAGAAATCCATTTGGAGTTCTACAGATCTGAAGATCAATTGGTAGATATATTCACAAAGACATTAGCAAAGGAGACCTTTGATTATCTAAGACAAAATTTAGGCATTGTAAATGCTGAAATAGTTAGTGGTAGAAATTAAGGGGGAGTGTTAGAAACTAAAGATGAACAAGAGATAATTTCTCCACTTCAGTCTAATTGACTATTTGTCTCCCTCTCATGCACGCCTCATCCACATCATGCATGCTCAGCAGTTAACAGTCAATTCTTTCAAGCACTTAGAGGATTAGTTTAGACTTAGTTAGCTGCAGTTAAACAATCAGTTTATTTTCAATTATTTTTGCTTTCACATTCTATTTAAAGACCCTTGGGGCGCAGCGTTGTAATTGAGAGATCAAGAAGAATAAAGAAGATCAGATTGAAAATCTATTTTCTTGATTGCAGTAGCAGTCTAGTTTGATTTCTGTTATTTATCTTTTCTCTTTTATGCTCTGTTTCTTCTAATAATTTTGAATCCATTAAATGTATTGCCCTTATATGCCAGTTTCTACTCATTTTCCTTGCTTTCCCATTTTTTCATAGAGTCTCCCATTCCTTTATTCTTTGTTCTTTAGAGTCTCGTTTTGTTGTTCCTATCTACCATTATTATGGAGTCCCTAAGGCTTTTCATCCACGATCTATTTCTATTAGATGTGGTCCATTTATTGTCTCCTACTTCCATCTCTGATCTTCTTATTTCTGATACTCTCTGTTATTTTCTCCATTTTTCTTATGTAAATCCTCTATCTCCTTTTTAACCTCTTAACAATTATGACAAGGACCTATGAAATTAAACTTCTTTAATGTTATACAGATTAGATCCATACAACTTTCAGTTGATCATATCACAACCCTTTTTTCTTTTTGGAGTTTTCAAATGGTAACAAATATAGGAATAATTTAATTCCCTATGTAACACAACATGGCTTTATAATAATTAGACTCTGAATATGGTCAAGACAACTTACCAATATTCGTGTTCATATGTACACATGTTTTATTTATACATTATTGTGGATCCCTGACACAAGTATCACTGGTAATGTGTTACGAATGATCATATTTTTTGAATTGTCTTTGTCAAAGTATCTTTTGTATTGTGGAGGGGTTGTTCCCCTAGTTAGTCTAGGGAACAAAAGAAAGTTGCAACCAAAGTTGCACTATCTGGAATTTTTGCTGTCCCACACGATGGTCAACTTTGCCATCTACAGGCATAATATATTCTTGAGGGTTATCATCTGTTAACATGATATATTCTCTGAGTTAGGACAATTATCATCATTGATGGGTCATTATCTACCGTTTCTTATTAGGTTTTAGAACATATCTTGAGTGCCACTCATAAGATTTGACAATGTATTCATGGATACAGTTTTATGTAAAGATCAATGTTTTCATTGCATATTCATAGATTTCATATTCCAAAGTTTAAATGTTTTGAGGTAGAAATTCATGCATTTTGAAGTATCATATTAACAATGTGACTATCTGCTCGTTATGATTGCATATCAAATATTTTGTTGCTACATATGATTATCATAATTTGTATAATTATGGAGTATAGTAGGTCTTATGCACAATAGAATTTATTGATGTGTTTTATTTTTTACTTAGCTGGAAAGAAGATCTAATGTATTTTTCAGGACTATTTGAGAACCAATTTCTTGTTGGAGTTTTTGTATGTTTCTGATTTCTCTGAACAATTCAATTGTTGTAGGTGGGTAACCGTTCGAGCGAGTTCCATCCATGTGTCAGGAGAGTTCAAAGAGAGGGATTGAATATATGTGAAGAATTCATGCCTACTGGAGGAACATATGTCAAGTTAATTCTAGAGAATATAGTGGATATTGCTTTGGCAGTGAAGCTAAGACGCACAGTAAAACTTTAAATGAAATTCAACTATTCATTTATTTTTTTATGTATGCGATCAGCTATCTGAGCTATGAATGCATGTGAATTAGTTTTAAAACATGTCTATTAATTGCATGTTATAGATATAATGGAAGGTTTTGTAATCGATTCATATTTTTTTACTTAATCATCATACTGAAATGTGCAAGCATGTTCCATGTAGAATTACCATCTTTTAAACTAGCAAATTTTTTGATTTACACTCTAGAATTGTGTGACATATTGAATTTGACTCTTGGGTAACCTTATTTGTTTCTAAATCTGGTCTATTTTCAAATCACAATTAAGATGTCTGCTATTGTGATTGCTATTAGAGGTTTATACAGTTGGTCCTGAATATGCACATGCAGAAGCCAAAAAAGTCTCCCATTGTTGATGGGGTTGTCATGAGTAGCCCTGATGGAAAAGAGGCGAGATTTTATTCGTTATGCTGTGTTTGAAATCCATAATAGGAATGACAATATTTTTAAAACATAATTTTTAAGGGAATATTAATTCATCCTTTAGTTGATTTCTTTTGAAGAAAAATGGATGGAAATGTGTGTTGGACAACCATTGCTTTATGTTATTGTTTTCTTGCAGTACATTGACTGAGGTCATTAGAGTCTTAAATCCTAAATAGATACTTTATGCTGAGTTTAATGTATCTATGCACTGGACTTATAATTAATTAATTATAGACACGTATTTTTTCACATTCAATGGTATGATTTAGAGGTGAGGATGTCTAAAATGAGAGTGTAAACATGTGGTCGAATAGTTAGGAAAGCTTGTAGCAGTCAAGCAAGCAGAACTTATAAGTGTTAGTATTTTATCAGATCAATTGTTTTTATAAAGCATGACACGGAAATATTTAATTCTAATTTTGATGTTTAAGGGAACAACAAGAGACAAAAACGAAATAGCAATGATAAAACTGTCTGTGAGGTCTACGTCAGGAAAGAAAGAGTTTATGAATGAAGTGAAGCTGATGGCCAATGTTCAGCATCAAAACGTTGTGAAACTGTTGGGATGTTGCAATGAGAGAAATCAGGAAAGGTTACATGATTCAAAAACTCGAGAATCATGGAGTGTCTAGATGAATTACATAGTTTTATAAATAAATTTGATAAAAGTATGTTGAAGTTCATCATTCTATCATTTTATGTTAATGATTAATGACATTTAAGTATCTTTTTATATTTGTTCTTTTTGATATAATAAAATTCTTGTAGATCCACAAGATTATTCTACTCATTTTTTTTCTTTTTTTCTTTTTTTAAATATTAACCATCAGACATTTTGATATCATTTATGATATTTATCTATTTGCTGCATTAGAATATATTTAAATTTTTTTTACTTTGTTAAATTTATTTTGTCTCTTGAGAGATAATAATTAGGATTTAAATGGTATTGTTTCTTGAGAGACAAAAAATAAGTATTTTATATTGTCTCTTGAGAGACAAAAATGATATTATCTTTTGAGAGACAAAAAGTAAGTATTTTATATTGTCTCTTGACAAATAAAAGTGATATTGTCTTTTAAGAGATAATTATTTGAGACAATAATTAGAGACACCCACTTTGAGACAATATTTAAGACAATAAGTAATTTTTTATTTTAATTTTTCAATTTGAGATGATTTGTTTAAGTGTTGTCTCTAATATTGTCTCAAAATACACCCATTTACTGTAGTGTGGGTTGTTAGAGGAAGGTAGTCCCTGCTATTTGCTGAGCTCTAGTTTGATTGACGTTGAGCTAAATTTTCATAGATATTAGTTAGGAAGTTGTTGTAATGGCTCCTTTATTGTGTGTTGTTTGTTGTCCCTTTACCGGTAGTAAAGGTGTCTCTTTTAAATTTTAATGTTTTATCTCTTTGTCATTTGTAAAGGTTTTGGGACCTTTCAAATCCCAAATTTTAATCATATCTAATAAAAGAACAATGCTGTATAACCGATTTAATATTTTATGGTTCATATTCATATTTATGTGTATAAAATTATAAAACTTTTGTTAGACAAAGGCTACTATTGTTAGAATAATTTTCGTTGATTTCCACCAACATTTGTTTATGTTAATTGCCTTGCAAAAGAATTTGGTCATAAATATGATGAGCTTGAAATTACTCTTTTAAAACTATAACTACTGTTCACTAAACCATAGGAAGAAAGAGAAATGCCTAGCAAGATCAAAGATATTTGACTTTTGCAAGAGCTTTTATTGATTTAAGAAAAAACACAAACATGCCATCAGTGTTACAAGTACAAACCTAATACTTATGTGATAATACTCATTACCTGAAAATTTATAATTTATTCGTCATTCTCCATTATAATCTCCTCTTAAACACTATAAAAAAAAAATCTGTAGAAAAGAATGTCTTACATATTTTTTTTAAGGTCCCATGAATTTTTATATTTGTTTATTTTTCTAAATTCATCCCTTTCATCAACGATTTTATAAAGAAAAGTCTCCATTATTACAAATTTCACATCCAATTTAAATTTGAGAACTTACTCATTATGCCCACATGTAGCATAACTTCATCTTCCCATTGGATACAAACCTTTCTTGAACCCATTTATAAATAAACCACATCTGAATCACACAAGCCGTGAGGCATTTATAATAGATTACCGAAGTCTTTTAAATGCTCGATGTTTTATGTCAAAATGGTTTAAGATTATGATTGTGTTTCTTTATACTTCTAAGATTATGCTTGTGTCATCGTCTTCATTGTCTACTTGATATATTCTTCA
This sequence comes from Torreya grandis, assembly GCA_037957365.1. Lineage (NCBI taxonomy): Eukaryota > Viridiplantae > Streptophyta > Pinopsida > Cupressales > Taxaceae > Torreya > Torreya grandis. Next base: position 159,066 of record JARHVA010009887.1, read on the forward strand.
TTGATGATGTCCGTGTTATGTGATGTTCGTCTTATTCATAGAATTTATATAATCTTGACTCCAATTCAATTTACAGAATTGGCCACCCGCTTCCAAATATGTGGATCTTGTTTTTCTTTATTTTATGATGATGTTATCATCCTGCCACGGGACTTCAACAAATCTTGTCTACAATTCCATTCCCAAAATTGCCCGCCCACTTTCAAACATGGATTCCTTCCTTTCTCTTTTATAAATTTCATGACGATACTACAATGATAAACATAAATATTTAAATTTTATATTGAAAAAAATTAAAAACTAAATATAACAAATTTTAAATTGTAACATTTCTTAAAGAATTATTTGCATGTAATGTGTGAGTTCCAAAATATTTCCTCTTATCTTTCCACTACCCCCTGTTTCCTTTTCATCTCTTTTGCAATAATATCCAAGTCAATAAAGAATTTATAACCCCAAAATAAAAATAAAAAATAAAAATAAAAATAAAATAAAATAAAATACTGTCACAAAGATTGAAGGGAAAGAAAACCTGTGGTAAAGAGGAAACAGACATGAAAAGAAATAAAACATATAGAAGTGTAAAAAAATTAAAACATATAAAACTTCTCTAGGCATATATTCTTGTTTGACTTTTGACAAGTATTTCAAATTTCAACAACACCGTTACTCATTAGATATTCTTTACTCCAGTTGTCTTATGTGAAAATGGGTTTACATCCACATGTAAAATATGCAAAACTTGAGCTGTCCACTGAATATTTTATTTTTATAATAAACTTTTACATCCACATATAAAATGTGAAAATCTTGAGTGTTAAAAGGAGGAAGAGTAAACAGATTTCATAAACAAGAGCAAAATACATCACACAAAAAAAAATATAAAGACTGAACAAGATTTCTATTAATGCCTTTTAAAACAGAGAGTTGCCGGTGCTCTTTGCAGTCCATACATTTTTTGTTAGACAAGAAATAGAGCAGAAAACAACGAAAAAACAAGAACTGAAACCGATTGCTACTGCAATTCTTCAAAAAAAAAAATTATTGATCTTCTTTTTTTCCTTGCTTACAATGTTGCACCCAAGGTATCTATAAATAGATTTTCTTGACAAAAATAACTAAAAATAAACTAATTGTTTAACTGCCTCTAACTACTTGAAAGAACTGACCGTTAACTGCTTAAACTAACTGATTCCTAACTGTCAGTTAACTAACTGAATGTTAACTCCTGCATGCATGAGAACTGAGGTGGAGCAGGTAGTTAAGTTGTGGATGGAGAAATTATCTCCAGTAAATCTTTAGTTTCTAACACTCCCCCTTAATTTCTACCAATAACAGCTTCAGCATTTACAATGCCTAAATTTTGTCTTAAATAATCAAAGGTCTCATTTGCTAATGCCTTTGTGAATATATCTGCCAATTGATCTTTAGATTTGCAGAATTCTAGATGGATTTCTCCATTGTTCACTAACTCTCTGATAAAGTAAAATCTTATATCAATGTGCTTGCTCCTCTTGTGAAAAACATAATTTTTTGATAATGCGATTGTTGATTTGTTGTCACAAAAGATTGGTGTTGACTCCTTCTATGCTTGTAATAAAGCTTTCAATATTCTCATCATCCAAGTTGCTTGACATGTTGCTGATGTAGCTGCTACGTACTCTGCTTCAGCTGATAAAAGTGTCACTATAGGTTACTTTTTGGATGCCTATATGACCACACCTGTTTCTAAAAAAAAGCATGTCCATAAGTACTCTTCCTGTCATCAACGCTACCTGCAAAATCACTATCAGTAAAACCAATCAAACTAAAATCATTAATTGTGGAATATAAAATTCCATATTCTGTAGTTCCTGCCACATATCTCAATATCCTTTTTCCAATTTGCCAATGTGAGTCTTTTGGTGAATCCATGAATCTAGAGATTAAACTGATCCCATATATGATATTTGGTCTTGTAGCTATAAGATACATCAAACTACCAACTAATCTTTTGAATGTTGTAGAATCAATATTGCACCCTTAGTCTTCTTTGCTAAGTTTGGTCCCTATAGCAACTGGTGTAGGTGTTGGTTTACAATTCAGCATCTTAAATCTCCTTAACACATCCTTTGCATATTTAGTTTAAAAAATAAATATTCCCTTATCTGATTGTACAACTTATATGCCTAGAAAGTACTTCATTAATCTCAAATTTGTGATTTCAAATTCTTTCTTCATTGCTGATTTAAATGTGTCTACAGACAAATTTTTAGTGAAAATCAAATCATCAACATACAAACACACAATCAAAATCTGACCTTCTTTGTTGATTTTTGTGTACAAAGTAAGCTCACTATTGCTTCTGCTGAATCCATTGTTTGTCATGTATGAATCAATCCTGCTATACCATGCTCTTAGTGCTTTCTTGAGACCATAAAGGGCCTTCTTCAATCTGTAGACTTTTTCATCATGTCCTTGTACTTCATAACCTATGGCTTGTTTCATATACACTTCTTCATCTAGAAAACCATTCAAGAAAGCTGATTTTACATCCATTTGATATACATACCAATTATTTTTAGCAGCGATTGATAAACCCATTCTAACAGTATCAAGTCTAACAATTAGAGCAAATGTTTCATTATAATCAACTCCATGTTCTTGTGCAAAACCTTTTGCTACTAACATTGCCTTGTGCTTTTCAACATTTCCATCTGCATCAAATTTAGTCTTATAAACCCATTTGACTCCTATGCAATCCTTACCTTCAGGTAGATTAGTTAGATCCCATGTTTGATTTCTTTCAATGGCATTTATTTCTTCATTTATTGCTTTTATCCAATGTTCCTCATTAATTGCTTCTTCATAATACATAGGATCATGAGTGAAAAGAGCAAAATTTGAACATAAATCTAATTTCTCTTCTTCTTGATTATAAATCTCATTCAAGTTTCTCATTTTCTTACCTTTAATTCTTGATCTTAAAGTAGCAAGATTTGGATCTAATTCATCACTTACTTGTGAATTTGGAGTAGGATGACATGCATGACCAGATGATTCACCTTGTTCATACCTCTTAGGTGATCTTATTGGAGTGTTTGTTCTTGCTTGTGGAGAGGATTGATCTCCTTGCAAATTTTGTTCTTCAGATTCTTCTTTATTCTTTGGAATTGGTGCTCCAATTGTGATGGTGGTACCATCCCATGCTTCTTCTTCCTTAAAATCAACATCTCTGCTAATAATCACTTGCTTTGAAATAGGGTTATACAACTTATAAGCCTTTGATTCTTCACTATGGCCAATAAAAATGCATTTCTCACCTCTATCATTAATTTTTCTTCTCAATTTAGATGGTATAAGAGAATATGCTATACAACCAAAAATTCTGAAATGATGTACACTATGTTTCTTACCACTCCATGCTTCTTGTGGAATTCGATCTCTGACACTCTTTGTTGGGCTTCTATTCAGAATATATGCTGTACATGCTACTGCTTCTGCCCAATATTCATTTGACAAATTTTTGGCCTTCAACATGCTTCTAGCCATCTCCATGATTTTTTTATTCTTTCTTTCTGCTACACCATTCTGCTGTGGTGTGTACCTTGCAGTCAAGTGCCTTTTAATGCCATGATACCTGTAAAATTCTTAAAATTCATTAGACATATATTCACCTCCTCTATCTGATCTAAGTACCTTGATATAACAACCACTCTACTTTTCAACCATTGCCTTGAATTCTTTAAACTTTCCAAAGGCTTCAGACTTATTTTTGAGAAAATATATCCATGTTTTTTGCTAAAGTCATCAATGAAGGTTAGAAAATTAGTACTACCTCCAAATGATGGTGTTTATATTGGTCCACATAAATCACTATGGACTATCTCCAATATTACCTTTGCTCTATATGAGGTTCCTACTGGAAAGCTCTCTCTATGTTGTTTTGTTAGAATACAACTGTCACATGAACTACCTGGATTTTCTATTGGTGGTAATCCCTTCACCATATTTTTCTTCTGTAACAAATTCAAACCTCCAAAATGTAAATGTCCATACCTTAAGTACCATAGACATGATTGGTCTAGTTGCATGGTTTTGAAGTGGGCTTCCTCTTCTCCTTGGATGCACTGAATTTGAAGAGGGAACATCCGATTCTTGGTCATCTCCACTTTTCCTATCAACTTGTCACTTGGAAACTTATCTAGTATTGTGGAAACATTATCCATAAAAGATACTTTGTAATCTTTCTGTACTAACTGTCCAATACTCATAAGGTTATGCTTTAGTTCAGGGACAAAATAAACATCAGGTATAAACCTTCTTTCACCATTTTTTGCCAAAACATTTATTACACTTTTACCCATTACATCCACTTTGATATCATTACCTAATTTCACTTCAAATCTTATGGAATCATCAAGACTAGCAAAAAATTCTTTATTCCCTGTCATATGATTACTGCATCCACTATCTTAGAACCAAATATCTCTAGCTTTTTCTTGAGTAACATTCCAAGTAAGAAATAAGCTTCTAGGATTAGAACTAGATTCACCTGTGTAATTAGCATTCTTCTTGTTCATATATCCTTGTTTCTTTCTGCAGTCACTTGCATAATGTCCATATTTTTTGCAGTAATAACATTGAATATTAGATTTATCAAACCTCTATGAACTTTGTTGGAAGTGATTGTTGCCACGTCCTCTGTTGCTGTAGTTTTGATTACTGTTTTCACTTTGATCTGGATTTTTCCTTTTAGTTCTGCCTCTGCCTCTTCTTCTGAAGTGTGACCTTCCTCTTTCTCTTCCTCTGCCAAATGATACCTTTGACTTGAAAGCATTCTCAAGAGAAGTATTGTTATTCCTATTCATTCTGGATTCATGTGTTAATAAAGAACCCATTAATTCATCTACTGATAACTGTTCCAAATCTTTGGTTTCCTTAATAGATACAACTATTGCATCAAATTTACTAGGTAAACTCTTGAGTATTTTTTCTATGATCTTCTGATCCGTGATTGTTTCTCCATTCGATCTAATTTGATTCACTATATTCAACTCTTGACCCATAAACTAGTCTATAGACTTTGAATCATTCATTTGCAAAATTTCAAAACTTCGCCTAAAAGATTTCAATTTAGTAATTTTTACCTTTGTATTACCTTTATATGTAGTCTCCAAGATTTTCCATGCCTATCTGGATTCATTGCTGCTGCAACTCTAAAAAAAATCAATTCATCCAGTGCTTGTTGGATTATAAATAAAGCTTTTGCATCTTTTTTCCTGTTTTCCTTAAGTTCGTCTTTTTGTGCTCGAGTTAATCCCAGATTGGCTACCTCATCCTACGGTTCTACAAAACCACTCTCTACCAAATCCCAAACTTCTTGTGAGCAAAACAATGTTTTCATTTTAATTGCCCAAAAATTGTAATTCTTACCATTAAAAATGAGAATTTGAGGTTGAAAAATACTGTTATTCGTTGCCATGTCAATAGCTGAAACAAGTGCACTTCTTAGCTGAGCTTCTTCCACAATCCGTCTTTTTTTTTAAAAAAAAAATTGTTTTCCCTTTTTTTTTCCTTTTTGGTTTGGAATTCGATCAGGGCACGTCGCCCTGTTTGAGACCTCGACTTGGGCTTGGCTGCCAATTCTTTGGCAACACTTCTCCCAACGACTGTTGGCATCTTCTTAAAGCTGGGACTGCCAATTCAGCTACAACTTGTAGACTTTGGCTATGCACGGCTCTGCTGAATGCGCATTGACTACTAACCTTCGCCACAACTTGTGCGATTCTATTGGACTGTTGCGATTTTTTTCTTCTACGGCCTATCGCTTTCCTACCCTCGGCTCTGCAGTGCGTCAACCAAGTTTCTAGCGAACTGTTTGGGCGCTTCTCTGTCTCCTTTGGCTGCGCTTTACAAGGTCACTTTGCTGACTGCACGCGCTCTTCCAACACCTGCGATCTCACCTCACACGACTTCCTTTCTCACTGGGTGCCTCTCCTTGGTGCTCCCTGCTGGATTTTCTTCTACTGCACTCCAAATTGCTGCGAATAGGCTATATGGTTGTGCTAAGATCTGCTAATCTTATTCTCTTGCTTGGATCAACCTGAAGCTTTCAAACCTGCACTCTGATACCACTTTGTTAGACAAGAAACAGAGCAGAAAACAAAGAAAAAACAAGAACTGAAACCGATTGTTACTGCAATTCTTTTTTAAAAAAAATTATTGATCTTCTTTTTTCCTTGCTTACAATGCTGCGCCTAAGGCATCTATAAATAGATTTTTTTGGCAAAAATAACTGAAAATAAACTAATTGTTTAACTGCCTCTAACTGCTTGAAAGAACTGACCGTTGACTGCTTAAACTAACTGATTCCTAACTGTCAGTGAACTAACTGAATGCTAACTCCTGCATGCATGAAAACTGAGGTGGAGCTGGTAGTTAAGTTGTGGATGGAGAAATTATCTCTAATAAATCTTTAGTTTCTAACATTTTTCTTAAAAAACAGAGTAACTGCCCTTATTCATTCCTTTAGAACAGAGTTTTTTTTCTCTTACAAAACAGAGCATTTTTTCCAATGCTGGGAGAAGTTTCCAAAATACGCACACACGATAGAAGAGACTAGATACATCCTAGAAGAATGTAGAAGAAAGAAAGAGAGAAATAAATGCGGTCCACATCACCCACATTGAGCTTGTAACCGAATATTAGATTTTTATCAATAAAAAGCTTCATGATTTGGAAGGTTGAACATCTTGAATGGGTTGACAATTTATTTTTGGATTCGGGAAATTAGTGTGGAATCTTTTTCTATACACAACAATAAAAATAAATACACATACAATTAAAAATATATGTATTGAAATTTAAATTGTAAAAGATTGAAAACTAGTCATTTAATATTCACTTACGGGGATGTATCATGTCATACGGTTTTTTTCCACAACCTTCATCAAAAATAAAAGTTTTTGTTTTCATTAAAGAATCAGTTAAGAATCTAGAAAATAAAAACTTAAATTACAAAAGATTTGAAAGACTAACTGAACATTGAATAATAATCATTAATTTGAAGAAAGCTGTAAAATAAAAATTATTAGTTAAGAGAAATAAAAAATATTTAAAATTTTATAATAATATTAACTATTTTTTAATATTCTTTTATAAAGAGATTTTAATTATTAAAAAATTAATAATATTAATCGATTTAAATAAAAATAAATAAAATTATTAAATAATTTTTATAATATATAAAAGAACGATACCGTCCTATTTCCTACTATCATATAGGAGTAACACAATTAATGACATAAGTATGTCCCATTTCATACTAGTATATAGTAGGATTAGAAATATAAAAGACAGTTCTTATGATGGGAACGCAAATAGGATTTGAAATATAAAAGCCAGTACTAGAAATATAAAAGACAGATATTATCACAGAAACACAGAAATCAAATTAGATATATAGCGTTAAATTTATAAATATATATTAAATGAAGGAAACTAAACTTTGATCAACGACTAAAATCAATGATTATAAAAATAGCTTAATTGTATATAATCAAGTGAAACAACGCATTAAAAACATGACCGAAGAAAATACACTATATAACAAAACAGATTTTATAAACTTAGAAAAACTATATATAGATTTTAAATCAGCCAAAAATGGTAGGAGAAACAATTGTTGTTTCAGTGCTTATTCTTTTTATTCCATTTATTTTACATATAATAATTAAGTTACATAGGTTGGAACGATCCATATATAACTTGTCAAGCGGTTGGTAACTCAATATTCGTTTATTTCATTCACAATTCATGGAGTTTACGTTGCTAGTCAGTGCAGTCCGACGCTGGTGTTGAGGAAGGCTCATATGGATGTACTCAGAAGAATGAAGCATTTCTAGTGTGACTGTCTCCACATTTGGATGTCAGCGAACTGTGGTTCGACTATAACATTTTGGATGCCTAATGCAACCAAATATTTATTTTATTTTATTTCTTAAAATAGGAAAAAAATCATACTTCAACTGAAATTTCTACAATATATTTAAAATGAATTGTTTGGACACACACTTTCGCCCCTTCCTATTCAATTAACTGAATTTAAAAAAATAAATGCACTTGAATGAAGTATTAGTTCCCTAATGCCCCTTCATGTTTCTTTTCAAATTTATTTCTTCCCTATTGATAACTTACTTTACAAGAAAGTATTAGCAATTGTATGAAGTAGGTGTGATGTGAATGTCGATCAACTGAAATAAGTTTCTTGTAAATGTTTCAAAAAAGGAAGGAGGCAGAATAAGAACAAGAAATTATAAGAAGCTACTCAACACAAAAGGTTGTGGGGCTGCTCTTATTATTGTTAAAGGTAGAGCTCATTCTATTTTTTTTAAAAAAAGATAAAAATGGAGTATAATAAAGTCAAAATTTTTTAAGGAGTTTTTAAGTTTAACACAGAATTCTAGGAGAGGGGTAAATCTCTAATAAGATCAAAGCATTAAAACCAAAAATGTTGGTAACAAGCAAAATTGTGTGTGTGTGTGTGTATATATATATAAGAGATGTGCAGTGTAACATATTTAACAATTTTTTTTGCATTGATGGAAAATTTATAATGAAAGATGAGGAAAGGTGATGAAGAACAAGGTGTAATATCATGAGTGTGTAAAATTTTATGAATGACATTAAATTTTTTATTCATTTTGTAGGTGTCGCACTTCTTAACACACGTTCAAACTCCCATAACAAATAGTAATTCTTTTATTTGTTTCACAATCATTTAATACTAAGTCAATTATAGAACACATGTAACAATAAACATATTAAACCTTATAATATTTAATCATATCTAAAATATACAAGATAGTAATTTAATTTTCTATGAATACCTTATTTACAATATTTTTTGTTTTCATAATACACTACCCAAAGGGATATTAATTTTTTTCTAACTTAATGTTTTTTAATCTTTATAAATGACTCTTTAACATAGCATAAATTATACCAAACATAATGAAACATAAGAAAAAACATATTTTTTTCATTTTTATTTAGATAAATAGAATAAATTATATATAGAACATAAATACCTCTTCTTACATTAGCTTTTAGGAAACAACTTTCTTTTTACATAATTTAAAAAAAATATTTGATCAATATAATCCAAAGTGATATAAATGTAAGCTAATTTATAACACAATCCCAGTACTCCTTACATTACCTTTTAGGAAACAATTTTCTTTTTACATTAAAAAAAACTTTTAAAAATATTTGATCAATATAATCCAAGGTGACATAAATGTAAGCTACTCTATAGCATAATCCAAAACTTTTCATACTTACAACAATTTAATTTTCTCCTTATTTTACATATTTAAAAATATATATTAAGGGACTCCATCCCCATCAGCCGGTAATGGAAAGTATATAAGCTGAATAACAAAATTAGTTGTTTTTAGCACAAGTTCACAATTTTTTATTTAGAATATTCAATTAAGTATTGTAAATCATCCATGTTAAATAAAATAGTAATTATTTTAATAAATTATATGTTTAATATATTTTTTTAATTTTACAATAATAAACTTTAATTTTTATTTCCAAAACACAATAGATAATTAGTTTCACAAAAATATCCTCTTCATAACATAACAACTCAACAAGCATGTAGAGGGAAAAATCTTACTTCATAACTATATGTTATCATCATGTATCCAAAGCCCTTGCCAATCCATAAGCCTAAGATGTTTTAAAAAAGAAATTAAAACACAAATATGGTTGCACATATAAGATATGGCACATATATATATATGACATAAGGCTTATATATGGCTTTAAAACCATGAAAAAAAATATAACACAACTTCGAGGTAGGATAATTAAGAGGTTAAGCAAAGGGAAAAAGATGTTTTGTACATCAATTCCAACAACTTAAAATGAACAGTATTTTAATTTTTGAATTATCATCAAAATAATTTATTGTGTCTAAGGATCTTAATTTTTTTAAGACCCTTCCTCCTTTTCACCTTTAAGTATAAAATTTATTTTAAGATTACTCACCCATAAGAATATTTAGTCAAGAATAGAAATTAACACATCACCTACTTGAATTTATAAAGGAATCGATCTTTTTTAGATTTTTCCTTTTTCCCTCTAAAATCCTCTTTTATATTGTAGCTAAAAGTGGATTGCAACATAAAAATTGTCTATAAAATAGGGGGCGGAGGGGTTTGTCATTCATAGGAAATGGTGGAAGGACATGCATCCAATCTTGGGCATGTGCCTCCACTCCTCCAAGGAACATAGAAATCTTCAACCTTGGTTTGAGGGATCCTTATAACGTCAAAAAAAGTTACTAAATCTAACAAAATAAAAAACAAGAGAATAATTTTTAAGTTAATTTTTTTGGTCTCTCAAGGCAAATTCAAATTCCACATGTATTGGAATGGGTAAAATCTCATACATAGAAAAAGGAGGTGATTGACTTAAAAAATAAACCTATCCTTAAGGTATATTTTCTTGCTATAATGTTGTCAAGGGTTAATATTAACCATATGCACAAAAAATTTGGATGGATATACTAAGGTTTTAGTCCAAAACCCCTATGTCACGTGTAGGTTATGAGTGGCCAGTAGTTATTTGGTCCACTTATTGTCCTCCCTTTGATATTCACATTTTTCACCTACATGATAAATTAATACAATAATTGTGCAAAGTTATCCATCTCAAGGTATAGCCAAATAGTTCCAAAAAATTAACCATGGTGTGTATCTCAATGTTTCGCATTGATTGTGCATATATCCCCAATTGTAGGTTGTGATAAGTTACATAGTTGTACCTACATTTGGGTATGTCACAAATAAATCATTGCATGAGCGGTTAGAAAAACATGTCAAAAAAAACACTATGAAATAGTTGCATTCATGGTTAGAGAATTAATCTCCACATACACACACACAAAAACAATAACAACAATAACTAATCATGTTATTTCAAATATTTGATAATGTCTATAACCATAATCATAGGTTGTGATAAATTACATGGTTTCACCCACCTTTGCATATGTCACAAGTCAACCACTACATGAGAGGTTAGAAAAAACATGTCAAAAAATACACTATCACATAGTTGCAATCATGGTTGGAGAACTAATATCCACATCTCTCTCTCTCTCTCTCTCTCTCTCTCTCTCTCTCTCTCTCTCTCTCTCTCTCTCTCTCTCTCTCTCTCTCTCTCTCTCTCTCTCTCTCTCTCTCTCTCTCTCTCTCTCTCTGTGTGTGTGTGTGTGTGCGCGTGCGTGCGCGCGCTAGAACGTTGGGGAATAAAAAAGGCCCTATCTATGGATATGTTTTCTTGAAAACTGAGAAATCTAAACTTTATAGATAATTTGAGATGGCTATACTCAAAATTTAAGGATGGTGTAAGAACATGAATTGTATAATTTTAAGTCTAGTTTCCAAGACACTATTATTTTTTAAAATTATTTAAGTATAACTATGTTAAAAATCTAAAATTTCAATAAATTTTTTTTTTAGGAAAATAGAGTAGATAGTTGGTCGTGAGGCCCTTCATTTTTCAAACAGCATTTTAATGTTGTTTAAAACCATTTTGTAAAATTTTAGATAAGATCATCTAGTTTGTAACCTATTTTTTGATGAATATATATAATTTATTAATTTTTACAATTAAATAGATCTTAAAAATTGACAAAAAGATGGATAGCCAATCATGCAACTCCCTAATTATCTCAAAATAAATGAAAACTATTTTATTGAATGCATGTAGAATAAATCCTAGTTTGTAATTATATATTTTATTTTTCATTTGAATCAATGGAAAAAAATAAACACATGTATATATAGGCATATAGTGGCCTAAACAAACTATAATTCTAAAGCAACCCCCTAATTACCTCAAAAGAAATGAAAACTAATTTTTTGAATGCATGTAGAAGAAGGCCTAGTTTGTAATCATAAATTTCTTTTTTCATTTGAATCAATGTAAAAAAATAAACACATGTATATATAGGCATGTAGTGGCATAAACAAACTATAATTCTAAATCAACATAGTGTAAATGATATTTTATGATTATATAGCACCTCAGTCTTGTACACTTGGCAAACCCAAACCTTGGTTGTTCCTCTTAGTTATAGACCTTTCTTGATTTTGAAAGTCTTGCATCTATTATATCTTATGACCCTTTCCCCATCTCTTAGTATAACCAATCTTATTTTGATGACACAGACATTTTATCTTGCCTAAAATGTACTTATTTTCCATCTCTGCAAGTTCTAAACTTGTACCTACTTTCCTACTCCTTGGACACTAATGTCTATGATAAAAATTAATACTGGCACTAATGTCCTATCGCAATGCACATGTCCATTTCCTTAAAGTCATCCAATTTGTAAATGAAACATATGCTAATGATCAACTAAGTGATTAAATGCAAGTTATTACTCCAAAGGGATTAATATAAATACAAGATCAACCCTCATTAATTCTTTAACTAGAAAAGACAAAAGAGAACAAGGCAACTTATCAAAAACAAATGAAGCATTCAATTGAACAAAGCTTCCTTACTTCCACATTAGTCATAGGTACAAAACATCTACATGTTTAAAGTACTAAAGGAGTAGTCTAATGGCCCGATTTGCCAAGTTACAAGATAGGTAATTATTTTACTTAATTTGTACATAATATATGATTCACACACAAGACAACACGTAGGGGAGAACTACATAATTTAGAGTCCCTCTTTGGAGTATTGGCTATGTAGACAGTTCCTTCTAAGAGGGGGGTATTTGAGGTTAGCTTGACACTATGTGGTAACTAGCTCATTTTGTACCAAGTTCACTATGAAGATAGAGAAATAGGGTTTTTCCACTTCACAATAAACAATAATCCATGCACCAGATTTGAACATAGTAGATTAAAGGCAATCCAAAACTTAGAAGCATCTAGGTGGTTGTATCCTATTTCAATAGATATTCTATATAGGACACTATCAACAAACCTAGATAGTAGCATCAATGTAACCATCCTAGGTTGACATTACTATCTAGAGAGCCACATGTATCAAATCCAAAATCTAACAATTGTTCCAAAATATCCTTCCTACCTACTTTCTTTCTATTTTAGATCTAAGACTACATTAGCATCAAAACAAGCTAAGTACTTCACTTCTTTATCATTTATATATTTATCATAGTTTTACTTTCTATATGTAGACTATCTCAACACAATAAATTCAATATATACTTTTATCTAGGTTTAACATCTAATTGTTTTGCTATAGATTTGATTATCACCCTTGTGTCATTTCATTTATATATATCCTTTTAACCCTAGATAACCTAATCTAGTTTTTTAGGTTTAAACATTTAGTGAAACCAATATTTGAACATCAAATCCTAGGACAAATTAAGGTTTTATGATTATTGTACTTTATCACAAATTTTAAATTTTAAATTTTTTAAGCAATGGAAAATGTTAGTTCAAAAACCTGATTTTAAATGGAGTATCAATAAGCATTGATTGCTCATCTCAATAATAACATGGGCTTAATAGATGCATTTTTATATCCTACAAGAGATGAAATAAGTAAACAAGATAAAACCAAGGCTACCTCACCTAGTAATGGTGAATCCTTAGAAGGTACTATAGCTTATCCCACACTTATCCATCTACCTACATCTAGTGGAACCATGGATTATGTGTTTAAACCTATATTTTTGAGACTACTATTGATACATTTATCATGGGATTATCCATTGCTTCAACACAAATATCAATTTCAATGCCTATTACTACTCAAAACATGTCTCCATCTCCTTTTACAACTACTCAACTTGTTAATCTAAATCCCACTGGGCCTATAGTTCAATCATTCATTCAAGTTATAAAAACCTTAGAAGATAATATTACAAATAGTGAATAATATGCTTTAAAATCCCTTCATGCTATAAATTCATAAGATGTGTTGCATATCCCTCTTACAATTTAAATATATTTTAACTCTTTTCCAACTACATTTGTTTCACCTAAGTTCACATTTTATGATGGTAAGGGTTATCCTAAAAAACATCTTCAAACATATTATGCAGCATGCCTTGACCATGATTCCAATGAAAAATGTTTGACCAAATTATTTCCAATAAGTATTAAGTACTATTATTTGAGGTGGTTTTATAATTTATCTCTCTGATCCATAAACACATTAAAACCTCTTATAGACTAGTTCTTTTCACATTTTTATATTAACATTTCCAAAAAGGTTTCTTATGCCCAAATTTCCAAAATCAAACAAGGAACCAATGAACCCATCAATGAATATGTCTTGAGATATAGGACAATGCTAGACAAAATGACCAATCTTATGGAAAATAAAGAGTTGAAATATATATTCAAGCAAAGTTTGCTTGCTCCTTTACATGAGTCCATTGTCTTTAACAAGTTCAAATTCTTTAATGACTTATGTTATGTTGTATAGGACCACGAAATGAAGCTTATCTCATTAAATAAGCTCAAGTATCTAGAAAACACACCAACTACATATACATCTAATAAAAATCCATAATTAAATCAAATTATAAGGTAAAGCCTCCTGAGCCTAAAAAGGAAACCACCACCATGGTTAACATAGTTTCACAATAGCCTCATCAGCTTGTCCTATCTAATCAACCAATGAGATAATTTACATGTTTAATTGAGTCCCTAGCTTTATTACTCCTATGATTAATAAAGTGTCAACTTATATCTCTCACTCATCTTATCAAGGTTGATATGAATCAACCTCTACCCAAAGGATATGAAGTGAATGCTTATTATGATTATCATCAAGGACCAGAGCATTCTACAAATAGATGCTTTACTTTGAATCACAAGGTCCAAGACTTTATCGATGACCAAAATATTACATTTGAGTATCCTCTAAAGGAATCAAGCTTTTTGGGACCCTAACATTTTAGTAGAGTATTTATGCCAATTTGACATCCACCTTAGCATGAGAATATATTTTTGGAAAGTGGTTATCCTAAGGGTTTTTGTATCTAGTTAGAGGTTGCAACACAAATCTTGTGCCAACTGGCTGGTAGCTAACCATCTTCTAGATATTTAGGGCATCAATGAAGATTTGTATAAATGTGGCAAGTACAGCATGGGGATTGTAGAGGCATGGAGTCAATGGTTATGATGATGAAATTCTAGCTCAACACTCAGCATGAAACTTCTACCTTAGAAAAAATGTTCTTGAAGGATTATATAAGGAACTCTAATTAGAAGATGAAAGGAGATGGAAAATTGCAATGAATCTCTATAAAAATGAATTTAAATTCATGCTATGTAAACATTGCCCTAGTAGCTATTAAGGCTTAGAAATAGAATAGAGGCAACTCTGGCTCCAATTGTATGTGCCCAATCTCATTTTTGATCCTCTAGGTTGTTAGTGTTATGATTTGAATTTAAACTCTTTCTATGGAATTTGAATAATGACAAAAGTGTGTATGGTTTGAATGTATTTTAGTATTGCTAATGGGATGGGAGTGTTTGTGATGTCACACTTGTGATTGAATTATGTGAATTAGTGTTCATATATTTTGTTGGTTTTGATAATTTAATTGAGTCTCTATATTTTTTGTGATTTCATCATAATTTTACATAGAGGATTAGTATACATCTATGCTAGAAAACCCAATCCTGCGTAATGTTCACATATTTAGTATGGGGATTAAATTGAACCAAAACAATCTTATGACCCATTTAGTGCCTAAATTACCCTAGGATTAATATGAGAAAGACATGCAACTATGGATTTACCTAAGTTAATTTTCTATCACATTACTTAAGTCCCCTTAGTGAACCCTCACAACATGGAATAACTAGCCCAATGTGGGCCCTGGTTCATTCTCATCTATGTTTTGGGTGAGTGCATAAGGCCTATACCTTATCTGGATTGATGTTTTTATATCTGAGTGTTTAAATTTTAAACATAAATGAAGTATCCCATGCTTATTCTTGGTTATAATAAACCAACCCTATAATTTCACAACATTTTAGTTCCATTATTGGGACCCATGTTAAATTTTGTTGCTATGATGGTATGATAGAACAATGTATCAAATTTCTCTAGAAACATCAAACATTAGTTGCAATAGGTGGAAAATAATTTTGTGTAGAAGCATCCAACCTGTAAAGGAAAAAATCCAAGAAAATGGGTTCAAGATAGCCTATATGATATTTTGTATGAGGTATTCTTCTATGAGTTACTTGAGAATTTGTACAAGTGGTTGGATGCATATTCAACATAGAAAAAGAAGCTATAGACGGTGCCATGAATGGATAAAGGAGTGCCTAGATAGGTTCAAGACCCTAGATGTTACTTGGAATAAAATGGTTGATAAATGGTGGAAAGGATCCCTAAATAAATATGTAATTGAGTTCGTAGTATCAATTTATTCATGTCCTGAGAAAGTGGAGTACTACTTTTTATGTGACCCTAGAGGCACACTCATCAAAGAGTTAGGCATAGAGCTCAAGAAGATAACGGTTGATTAAAGTTTTGAAACTTTGGGGATGGAAGGCTAAAATCATTTTATGTATGAGATGCACAAAGGGGATGTGTAGGTAAGGCATAATGGAATGGGATGAAAAAATTGACACCCAAGAGCTCCAAAGACAAGCCCATAATAAGAGATGGTGCCAAATGATAGAGGATCTAGAACTTGGAAGTATTGAGAGGACCCATAGTGAATAGCAAGAACATGGGGAAGGGGCTCTTGAAAGATAGTAGGACAAATATGAGAGATATAATGAAGTAATGGATTGATCTCTATACTTGATATGTGTGGAACTCACTGAGTTCCTATATAATTTGGTGACTACATATATGCTTGATGCACCTACCCTATTTAAACCTATGGCACATGCTCACATGCTAGATACCCCACTTGAAGATAGTAAATAAGTGATTATTGACCCTAATAATGCCTCAAATTTTAGATATTTTATAAATTTAGATTGCAACTTTATGATTGAACAAATTATTCCATACAAAGAGGTGAGTGTAACCACCTCTAGATCATTGAGTGCTAGCTCACCACAATAAAACTTGAATGAAAATGTACCAACTTATCTGATGTTATAAAATCAAGTGGGTAATAGCTCACATGAAGTGGTATCATGTCACAAACAAGCAATCAACTATGCTAGTAGGGATGACGAGACAAGTGCTTACTTTGGGGCTAGAGGTGTTGGAATAATGTCACTAGTTAGGCACTGAGGGGACAAGTGCCTCAAGTAATATCTTCCCCCATATAATATCTATTAATAAATGTCTATACACCTCTAATAATATCTTAGAGTGGAAAATGTTGCAAAACACATGTTGAAATGTGAAATCCAATGGTGCATATAATGAATAACCCAGTTAGAATGTAAAGCTACTTAGTTTCTATCCACTTTACTTGATCATACCCACATCTAGTATAGAAAATTTGATCCTAACTAGACCATGGTTGAATATGATACTTGAAAGGATGCATTATTTAAGGAATTTGACATCTCATAGTTTGAACAATAGAGCATCATTGCACTAAAAGAAATTACCCAAGGACTCTCATAGAGTGTGCACTTGTATGATGCATGGTTCAAAACTCTCCTATCAAAGCTTTGGTATAATATTCACCCTTCCTACCTTATGTAATTTTTAATTGGGGGGTTTCTCATTCCATTCTAAAGAGTGATTTTCATGAAGACTTTTATAGACCCTCGAGAAGCTCTTCAAGCCACACTCAGAGTTGAGATAGTTAGAAGTGTAGACATGAGGATCATCCCACTTATGGAGGTATAGATTGCATCAATGGCGTCCTAACTCCAAAATCTTACCACCAGCTCTGAACATGATGCTCAAAGTGTACTATGGGGCACCAATTATGAAGTAAAAGGCCATAATATAACTAACTATCCATAAATGAATGTGCATACTCTGCTTCTAAGTTACAAAGTCTATCAAGAAGTGAATGTTATCCAATATTTTCCTTTTTTCTAGCATGCCATCCAAACCAACATAACCATATATTGTCATTTACGTGATGCCTACACCCATACCATTATTGATTATTGGGTGATTGATGAAATTCAGAAAAACATGGAAAGGGGTGCATGATAGGATAAAATAGTAGTTGGAGGACAAGCAAACCAAGGGAATGATGGATATGTGTAATATAATATAGGATTTGGGATGCATTAAGGTGATAAAGGGTGAGGTGGAGGACATGGTGGTAGAAGGTTCCCACCACATTTAGGTTATAAGTGTGGCTCAATAGATAATTATTAACATGACACACATCCCGCATGTGGGTATTATTGAGGGCCCCATAAGTTCAAAGAATGCCTTGACCTTTACAAAACATTTACCCAAGGTAGGCCCAACACAAACAAGGGCACAAGAATGATCAAGCATAAGTAGAAGATGCAAAATTAACCCCAAAGGCACAACCTACACACAAAAATAGTCAAGGTGCAGGCAAATACTCATAGTGTATTTACCAATCATCCACTAGTTTCACCAGTACTTGAGTTATGCCTTAGTTATGGGGATAAAGGTTGAAATGAATTCATAATGTAGCCTAAACCAAAAGCTACATAGTATCTAGAGACAATGTGCTAAAAGGATTTACTATAGTAGGGTATGAGCATAATCCAAAATTTTCAAGGGGAGGTCAATTAGCATGAGACCTAGAAGCACAGGTTGTCACCTCTTAATAGAATAAGGATAGATAAGAAGCTAAAGTATAATAACTAACTGAGATCTTACACCTCTTGTATATTAAGGGTATGCTACCCCTATTGAAGAAATTGATCCTAGAGCATGTAGGTCAAAAGCAAGTTGAGATCACCATGCCACACATGGAGAAGGCATGAGAATTTTAGAAAACTCATAATGTTGAATATGATAAATAAATCCTAGTGGATGCCATTATTGAACTATGGTCTATTTGTGAGGTTCTTGTAGACACAACCATTGAGGTCAACATCTTGACCAAGACTACTTGGGTGAAGATGGGTAGCCCAACATTGAGACCTTCCCCTCATCTACTCTTCATGGCCAATAAGACTTGGGGATAACCTATAATAATTATGAATAGGATGGTTGTAGCTATCATGGGTGAAAAATTTTGAGTTGACTTTGAAGTAATAGAGTTAAAAAATCAAGACAACTACCTGAAACTTCTATAAAGACCATGGTGTTATGAAACTAATGTATATATTCACTTTAAAATGTGCTACATGACCTTTGAGAATGGAAAGGAGAGGGTACCTATACCTCATTAAAATGACCATGGACCCCCTATGTCTAAAGCGTAAACATCAAGGATGAAATCAACCATATCTATAACATCACATCATAAACTATCAAGACTCTAGAACCAAATGATGAAGGAATCCTCTTTTGGGAAGATGGATAGTTAGCCTCAGACACTATATATTTCACTTAGAACTGATGTGTCAAGGAATCATATGAGACCACTAGTCGATGGTGCCACTTAATGTGACCAAAGGAACCAAAACTAGTAAAGATATGCTAGATATAGATTGATCATGCTCCTAAAAGATGTGTCTCTTGCATCAAGAAAAAGGGAAAAAAATGTTTCACCTCAGTAAGGGAAAACTTTTTGTGCACCCAAGATATGAAGGAAATAATTTTTTGGAAGACTATATTCATGATATTGATTCATGCATCCCAAAGGAAGTGGATAGAATGGGATCACTAGTGTACACATTAAAAAACATTGTCACTCATTAGTGTGTAGTACAAAATCTTAGATTGCCAACTTGGTAGGATGTAAAGGCATATATTTGAATTAGATTTGGAAAAAATAATGAGGAATTGGACATTTTAGCCTATGTTGTAAACTCTAACCCCATAGCACATGTATGTATTTATGAAGAAACATGGACTGTTTGTAGTTAAAATCCCCAAGAAATCTATGGGTGCATGCCTTATACATAACCTTAAAGACTTGAGCATGGGCATGGTATGTAGTACATGAGATGCATTGTAAAATAATAGATTAGGATGCCCTTAAGGAGATGTTTGTTCATACCTTCTCCTTTTCTTAGCAAAATCTTAAACTAATTGAGCCATTACAATTAGTTTGAAGGTCAGTGTTTAAGGACACTACTATATTAGAAGAGTGCCTAATGGACATGTTCAACAAGATAAATTTAGTAACCCAACCTTATTCAAAGAATAAATTATGAATAGTGACTCTAGTGATGAGGATGATGACACATGGAAAGGGTGTAATTGGAAGAAATTGATAGGGAAAAATAAGTTAGTGCGTCAAGTTGAGGATAACACCCCAAAAGAATAATATCCTACTCATCTTCAAGTAGAAACCTCTAAGGGAAATAAACAAGTTGATGATTCACACCAAGATAAGTGAGAACCCTATTGGGTACTATTAAAAAATACCAAGGTAGATATCAGTTTAGAGGGGGAACCCAAAATTACCACTGTTATCACCTTTTGGTCTGGCACATAACTGGTGCTAATTATTGATCTGCTACAAGAATTATAAGACCTATTCCTATGAAACTATAAAAATATGGAAGGCACCCACCCATCCCTTAGGAATATGATCATCAAATTAATTGACAACACAAGAACCATCAAGAATAGATCTTACAGGAGGAACCCAAATCTTCACATCAAGGTCAAGACTGAGATTGATGGCATGCTAGTTACATGATTTATCTACCTAGTGTAGGAATATAAATGGGTTAGCCCCATGATCATCAGTAATCAAAAAGGATGGGCACATTCAAATTTGTGTTGACTATAGAGTGTTGAATTCTACTAGCATAACCAACCCCTTCCCAACTCCATTCATTGACATCATATTAGATGTCATTGCAAGTTGTGAGATATACACATTTACTAATGGATTTTTAAGATACCATCAACTAAAAATCAAGGAGGTTGACATGCCTAAGACCACCTTTAAAATTTATTTGGGATGTTTCAAAAATAATGTGATGCCCTATAGGTTAAAGAATATGCCATCCATTTTCTCCTAAGTGGTGATTACCATATTCAAAGTGTTTACTCACATGTTCCTCCAAGTATATTTAGATGATTGGAAGTGTATGGGTTGGTAAAACATCACTATGAAAATTTACACCTTAATTTTAAGAGGTGTCTTCAGTTACAAATATATTTGAATATCAAGAAGTGTGTTTATAAAATGTCATTTGGCACATTTCTCGGGCACATCATCTACAAGGATGGTCTGCTCATTAATCTATCCAAGATTGTAATCATCCTTCAACATCAAACACCATCAATGCAAAAATATGTCCCCATTTTTATTTGGCATTTTGGCTATTACATGAAGTTCATAAGGAATTATGCCAGTATTGTGGTGTTGCTAGAGGAGCTCTTGCAGAAGGATGGCCCATTCTATTGGGTCAAAACATAGGAAAATGCTTTTGAGACCCTAAAGCTATAGATAATAAGTGCACCAATACTTTAGTTTACTTACTAAGTAACTCCCTCCCACATTCATGTTGATGCCTATAGTACTGGAATCGATGCCATTCTCAAACAATTAGGCAAAGGGAAAATGGATCATCCTATTTCTTTCACAATTAGGAAACTAACCAAGGTAGAACAAAATTACACCATGACTAAGCACGAGGCACTTGCCATGGTCTACACCTTACATAAGTTTTGATAGTATTTGTTCATAATCCCCTTTATCTTCTTTATTAATGATAAGGCACTTAAGTACTTGTTAAACAAGCCCATTTTTCATGACTGCATTTGATGATGGATCATTTTATTTCAAAAATTCCAATTTTTTATTGTAATGAAGCCTGGAAAAAAACTTGGGCCCATACTATCTTTCTCACATCAAATCTAGAGATGCAATAGTGCCAATTCAAGATGATATGCCTAACATACAAATTTATAGGATCCAATGCATCCTAAAATACTTGCCAAATATCATTGCATTTTTTACCTTCATATCTGTGCCTTCGACCATGACAACTAAAGAAAAGAAGCATATCATAGTTCATGTCACCCCTTTTCAAGTCACTGGTAGGGAACTTTAAAAATTGAGCCATAATGAAATCATGCACTGATGTGTCCTAAATCACAAATGAGACTCATTACTACAAGAGGTGAATGAGGGGATTTCTAGATGCCATTATGTTAGAAATGCCATAGTACAAAAGTGCTACAATTAGGCTTGTGGTGGCCAAATTTGTTTCATGACACAAAATAATATTCCAAAACATGTGACATCTGCCAGTGCACTAGAAAACCAAACCATCAAGATGAGATTCCCCTCATCCCCATCCTTTCTAAGGCATCATTTAAAAAATGGGCCATTGATTTTGTTGGTCCTATTACTCTCACTACAAGGTGAATAAGCACAAGGTATATTTTGGCTGCAACAGATTAATTCACTAAGTGGGACAAAGTAGTGCCAACTAAAGACTATATATCTTCCAAAACAATAATATTAATGTGGAAGAACTTTATTAGTAGGTATGGATACCCAATTAGATTGAATAGCTATCATGGAACACATTTCATCAATGAAACATTTTAGATCTTGATATCCAAATATATGGTGGTGCACCATAAAATGACACTCTACGACCCCTAAGACAATGGAACTACATAATAATTTAATAAAATATTGGAGACATGCCTCATAAAAATATGTGACATTGGTCACAAATATTTAGATGACCTTGTGTCAGTGGTGTCATGGGCCTATCGCAGAACATATAAGTGCTTGAACAAGGCTATACCATTCCAACTGGCATTTGTCACAACAATAATTTTACCTATAGAGTTCTTATTACCGTAATTATGTATCATGCATATTGGTCTATTGGATAACTGAGAGTCTTTAATTGCATGCCTAAAATATTTAGAGAGGTTTGATGAGACACACCCCCAAGCATGATGAATCCAATAAATAGAGAAGGCTTGCCAAAAGATATGGCATGATAATCACATCAATTTAAAGGTGTTTACAGAACATACATTACTCTTATTATATGATTCTAAGTACCTGAGGCACCCAAGTAAGTTATAGATCAGTTGGGTGAGACCTTATGTCATCCATATCATCTTGGAAACTGGTGTAGGTAAGTTTCACACATTGACTAGTGAAATGCTCCCTAGGCATTTCAACAGCAATAGATTGAAATTATACCATCACTAGGATGGTGCATGCACCATCTAACATCAGATTTCCAATCAAAAGTTAGTTACTTTATCTTGTGACCATAATAAAATTGGTAGGAACTAAATATTTTCATTAGGTTTTTTTGCTTTTGTGTTGTTTGAATAAGTGTGGCATTTTTAGGCCCACATTAGAATTTTTATAGCACTTACACCCATATAAATCTATTCAAGTAAGTTGAGATCAATTGATTTTTAATCACTTGAGGCTAGACAACTAAGTTTGTAGGCACATGTAAAGTTTGCTAGGAAAAGTAAACTGTAAGTACAAATTGATGAGGAAAAATACATATGGAGTTCATGCATAAGGGACCAAGAAGAGACAATGAGGCACTAGAGGAATATCAAAAGGATTTATATGGGGTTGGGGAGGTGGAATAATGAGATATTAAAGAATAAAAAATTTGATGAAGAAGGTGAGGTGCACTTGAAAGGAAGTGCAGTACCAAGAAGATATGGAACCTAGGACACTGAATCATGCACATGTGAAGTGTTATGCCCAAGTAATCATAAGTATGGTGAAGGTCATGCCAAAATGAACAAAGCACAATATAATGACCATTGTGATAACTAGAACTCACCCAATGGTCAATAGGAAGTGACCATTTGAATTACATGTCACTTCCCTAAATAAACCATTAGCAAAGTTAATGGTATAGTGGCAAAATAACAAAGGTCTGCATTAATGACTAGTTTGCAGTGGAATTTAGTAGATTTCATGGGTTTTAGTGGATTTAGAGGATATAAATGATGTTATCCAACAATTTTATAGATGATAATAACATATAAAACTAGAGATGACTAATTTTAGAAGTTTAATATCATTTTTAAGAGATCAGAACAGAGCAAGGATTTGAAGCCACTAAAACAAGAAAAATCTACTAGAGAGGAAACAAGTTCTCCACAACTCCCCCAAGTGAGAATGAAAGATAAAGTAGAATATTGCATTTCACCCTAAGGAGAAAAGGGGGCAAGTGGAGATAATTTAATGGATAAATAAAGGGCAATATTCAAATAGGATAACCAATCCACCATTAATGGGGTAGGAAGCTCAATAGATGAATACACAACCACATTTCTCATGATTATAAAGTAGACCAGACATAATTTTTGAGCTTTGGTAGGATCAGTCATTTACACTTTAATAGTATCAAGTTCAAGATGGGGAAGAAGAAACTGAGCATAGCTCCACCATAAGTGTACAAGGATGTAAAGAAAGATAAAGTAGTGAGGGAAGAAGCCACCACTAAACTAGAGGTGCAAATGGTGGAGGGAGTGAGCATCATGGATATTAACCCAATCATGAGTTCCAATACTGCTTATAGAGATATGTATTACCCACCAAAATTCATGGTGGGGGAGAAGTGGGTATCCTTTATCCATGTATGTAAACAAAAATACTATAACCATAGGATATATAGTAACATGCAAGAATTGAACAAGGTCTGGATGGTAAACATAAGCAAGAAAACAAAAGGTAAGCACCACACTTTCTGATGTCTCCATCATAAATAAGTTACAAACCATAGGCACCACACAATGTTTTTAGTTACCAATCTTTGGTAAGCTATAAGACTTGGTACATTTCCTCCTTTCATAGGTGCATGGTGACTAGTTCTATTTTTTTGGATAACACATGAGGATTTATGCAAGATACATAAGTAGAGTCATGGAGCTACCTAATACATGATAATATATTCAAGAGATGATGGAGGATGATGTAGAGGTAGAGAGGGTTACAAATATCTTGAGCAATTACAAGTAAGGATTTGCATTCCCCATAAAAGACATCTAAGACCCCAGCACAAGGGCAACAACACATGTTGTAAGAACCAAACTTTACCTAATGGTAAGTGGTTTGATATAAGTAAAACCTTCCTTTTCATTTCCTACCACATGGCTCAGAGAGTAATGTTCAACATCTCTAAGTTAATCATATAGGAGATATGTAAAAATGCCATTGAGTATGCAAGACCTTTCAGTGGGGATACATGCTTATCCTAATGGTGATGGAGGAGATATGTATTCTAAATGGTGATGATGACCACCTATTGGTGTTTCCACCAAACCATGATTCCCTAGTGATGAAGTACCAAAGTTTCATCCAACCCCATAGCTTCCTATAGAAATACAAAACTATAGTTCAAGGGTCATTTGAAAGGTATGTAGAGGCCTTTGAAAAGGAGTGCCACATCCCACAAGAAATCCCTCAACAATTGGTAGGAACAAAAACCTTCATCATGATGAAACACTTATGTGTGGTGCATCTACCACTCACAAATGGAAATCTATCAGGTTGGTTGTGACTACCTTATGCATTCTTAGTGAAATACTTCATGGTGGTGTTGAGGAGAATCCCAAATGTGCAAAAAATTGATATCCAGACCAAGTCCATAAATTATGATAAAAGGATGATTAGGCACCAATTTGTACACCCCAAATCTAAGGAAACTAGGGATGAGAAGGATGAGAGTGACAGGCATGACATCCATCCCCTCCAAAGGGTAATAATAAATGGAAGAATTTTCAACCTTTACTATGAAATAAATCCATGTAAGAAGGACATAGATCTTAGCAAGGATGATGATCACCCCCTCCTAGTCAGTGATGAAGGAAAGGATGTGCCAAAGCTATAGGTAAAGGCACTCAAAAGGAAGTGAGGTGAAAAATTAGAAGAGATCATGGAGTGCTTATAGTTGAAAATAGCCTCCAAAAAACAAATTGTGCCACCTTGCCCAATGAAGCACATGACATTCATGCAAGAAGGTGTTTCTTCCAACAAGCATTCAATAAAAAAGACCAAGTGACCTATAGCATTCCCTACCAAGACCCTTGTGTATATGGAAAGAAAAGTGGCCCTAGAACCAATTAAATAAGAAGAGATTGAAGAATATAGGGTAGGGACTTATATCCTAGAAATAGGGGAAGGTGAAGAGTATCTCATCACTAAAAATGTTTAGGAGGCCCTGAAAAGTAGCATGATCACCATTATAAAAGTAACAAACGAAATGGTAAGCCTTGCATCCAACATCACCTCATTAACAAGCCCATATTTGAAACTAGCACCAACATCCATGGATAAGGCCTCCCCAGTAGCCCCTCAAACTATCAAGGAGAAAAGAGCAACCTAGAAGAAGATGCAACTGAGTGATGAATATATAAATTAGGATTTGGTGATTTAAGAAAATTTAAAATAGGAATAAAAGAAGGCCAAGTTGGATAAAAAGTCCCCAAAGGTTCACTTGAGTGCAGGACTAGTAGTAGAAGTGGGCAAATAGGCACCAAGTGACCCCACTAGATAAGCAAAGGAAACTACAAAGGCATGCCTAAGTAGTAAATGGGTGTCTAGGTAGAAATAAGGTGATACTAGTGCCTTGAAGCAACAAACTGAGACAAATAAAGACCATCAATAATAATAAGTAAAAACTAGCACCAAAAGAATAACCCTTGAGGTAAATATGGAAAAGCCCTAGGATGAAGAAATAGACAAGGGGGAGAAGTCTGATGAAGCAACCCCCAAGAACCAAACAAGTGAATCTTCAAAGGAGCATACCAAAGAGAGAGGTGGTGTGAGTGAAGAGGAATAAGTACACATAGATAAGGATATCATTAATAAGGATGATATAGAGCTTAACATTAAGGAGATGGCACAAAAGAATTGGGGGGATAAAGATCTATACTCGTATGAAACTATGCCCCCCAAGTTACCATGACAAGGATGTCAAATAGATCTCATTTTCACTAGACCATTATATGTATGAGCACCAATTAAAGGCATCAAGAGTGGCTACTTTGAGCCTAGAATAGTTTGAGGAAGGGTGGGAATACCTTCTCATTGACCCATATGTCATGAACCCATTCCAATCTAAGAAACCACTAATAAAAATGGCCATGAAAGTAACTTTCCAGAACATCATCAATGATGGAAATATGAGGAAATTAAAGAAGCTCCTCCATAAAGGCAAATAGGAATCATAGGATAATAGGTTCAAGTTGTAACAACTTTATGAATGTGTGGAGGTAGCCAAACCATTTCTTTTAGTTGGTGTGAACACTTCAAACCTTTTAGAGGTCGATAAGATTTATGTATTGTTGGAGTATATTATCCCAAGATTACAACTTGAGTTGGCACAAAAAGAAGAAGAGGAAGACCCCATCATCTCACTGAAGGAGTTATCGACAAGTTCCAAGAGGTAGAGGATCTCTTCGTGAAGTTGAAGGAGGGTTAAAAAATAGTAGACACCATTTTATTTAATTTCTCCAACAAAAATTTAGTGATAGATACAATTTTTAAAGCAAGTGAAGGATGAGAATGAGTAAGTGATGGCTAAGGTGTACTCTCTAGGCAAGGTAGAAAGGTCACAGATCATGAGCAATGTCAACTCATTGAGAAACTAGATCAAATACTAGGAAAGGGCCTTAGAAGAACCGTTTCATACTCTAAATACCAAGGCCTATGAGAAAACAGAGATATTAGATACAATTGTAGCAAAGGAACAAGAAAATGTAGAATCCTTACATGAAGAGTTAGATAAAATATATATACTTTCCCTCATTGCTACATCATCCTAGACTGATAGTGCTATAAAATAAATAAATATAGTCATAAAGGGATTTTAGTACTTAAACATAAAAATCTAGGAGAATGAACTTGAGTTATGTGATCCCAAGATTTTGATGGCTTAGTTAGGGGTCAAACTAATTATTTTTTATATGGGTTAATGTTGGGCCCCTAACCTATTAGTAGAGTATTTTCACTAAGTTGGCATCCACCTTAGTCTAACAAGATATTTTTGGAAAGTGATTAGCCTAAGGTTATTTTATCCATCTGGAGGTTGTAGCAAAAATCTTGCACTAGCTGGTAGGTGGCTAACCATCTCCTATATATTTAGGGCATCAACAAAGATTTGTAGAAATGTGGCAAGTGCAGTGTGGGGATTACAAAGTCATAGAGCCAATGGTTATGTTGATGGAATTCTATGTCAACAATCATTATGAAACTTCCACCTTGGCAAAGATGATCCTGAAGGTTTATATAAGGAACTTGAAATAGAAGATGAACACAGATGGAGAAATTCAATGAAGCTCTAGAGAAATGACATTGAAGTCATGCTCTTTAAACTTATTGTAGAGGCCATTAATGCTTAGAAACATAATGGAGGCCACTTTGGCTCTAATTTTATGTGTCCAAGATCATTTATGATCCTCTAGTTTGTTATTATTTTTATTTGAATATAAACTCTTTCTATGGACTTTACACAATGATAAATGGGGTTGCATTGAAATGTACTTAAGTGTGTATGGTTTGCATGTATTGTAGTATTGCTAATGGGATGCGAATGTTTTTGATGTCAAAAATTTGATTGAATTATGTGAATTAGTGTTCACACATTTTTTTAGTTTTGATACTTTAATTAAGTCTATATAATATTAATTATGTCATCATCATATAACATGGAGGATGAGTATGAGTCTGCACCAATAAACCCAGTCCTTGCTTAATGTGCACCTATTTAGTATGGGGAATAAATTGAACCAAAGTAATCATATGACCCATTTAACACCTTGATGACCCAAAGATTAATCAAAGAAAGGATTATGCCTATGAATCTACCCAAGTTAAGTTTTTAGTACATTGCTTAAGTCTCATTAGTAAATCTTCATGCCAAGGCACAACTAGCCTAGTATGGCCCCAGTTGATTCTTAGTTGCATTTTAGGTGAGTGCATAAGGCTTGTGACTTATATGGATTGATGTTGGCACATTATAGTGTTTAAATGTTGAGCTCAAAGGAAATATCAAATGCTTGTGCTTGGATGTATTAAACCACCCATAGACTTTCACAACAAGGCTCATAACCTAGTGATCACCATAAGTAGAAAATAACTAATAATCCTTTGTAAGACCATTTAATGAAGGAACCATAAGTGCAAATGGTATATAATGCACAACCTCCTCCATCACATTATGGACACCCAAAATATGGGATTATTGGTACTTACACATGGACTATAACTCCTATGGTTCAGAAACCTTTTATTTCATTTTAAGATAGTGAAATTAAGTATGATGAATCTGATCTTCATTCTCTATTCATTTGAGTATACCTTGATAAACACCCATAATATAGTATTATGATTGATAATGGTGAAATCAAAAATATTTTCACCATGACATTACTTATGTACTTGGATTATATTCATCATGATTTACACCCCCATACATGATCAGTTTAAACATTTGATGGGACCTCTCAAAAGGTTCTTGGTCAAATTGATCTAGCTTTTTATGTCGGTCCTATACATGTGGTTTCTAACTTTTTACTTATCTCTAACATATGCATATTTGATATGTGATTGGGAGTACATTTTCTACACACTCTTTTAGTAGTACCTTCTAAAATACATGGGTGTGTTAAATAAATTCATGCCAATTAGGTAATTGTAGTTTATAAAAGTCCATATGAGCATCCTCTTCAACAAAAGAAACTTATACCCAGACAACTATTTATCAGTTCTACTAAGGCTAATTCACTACAAAATCATAAATAGTAGGCAATCACCTTTACCAAGTAGCCAATACTTAAAAGATCATTACATCAAAAACATAGAGTGGATACCATGGAATCCCTAATTTCTACTACACACCATGATCAAATATTTAGAGCATCAAAATGTACATGTTTATTTTATCCCAAATAAATAAGTGATCACTCAATAATGGGTCCCCATAATCCCTACTCCTATAGATCCTACTATTGCTTTAAGACCATAGAGTCCTATTCAACATATGTAGAGCACCATTAATACCATAGTGTCAGATATTACACCTATACATGTTCCTTAGTATCATAAATGGTGTATTACACCAAATTAAATGTGAGGAGACATATATGACCATTCATTGGATGGCCTCATATGATGATATTTAATATTACAAAAATACCAAAAAAAATTATACATCTAAATTTGCTCAGTTCCTTTATCATCATTAATATTAATATTAGTTGACACTAATTTCATGTATATCATCTAATATAATTTATCTCATTTATCCATGTTACATACATTCATCATTTTATCAATCCATCCATGAATCCATGCTACTTTCAAAATCTCTTGATCAAGTCAACATCATGCTAAAAATTTGAGTCTTTGATAAGTAATCTCCATCCATAATAATTTTGTCTCTTTTTAGTTTGAATCTTGATTAGGAATAGTTAACTTTAGATTATAATTTTATTTTGAATGATTCATTTGATTTCATGTTATTGCATTTTAATCTAATGGTTATCGATTTTAATGGTAGATTATAGATTTCGACATTTTTGATATCATTTACATAATCAAATCCAATTGCTTAAATTTTCATCCTATATTTTGGTGACCACTATGGGATCTATCTTTTTGAACTGACTAGTATTATTCAAGTGTGTTAATAAATATTTCAAGTTAGATTGAAGATAAATTAGGGCTCAAAATTTCAAAAATCTCATCCTTCAGGAAAAAGGTAGTAATGCTTTGCAAAAGGCAATATTGCACATGCAATTTTGACCTTCGAAGTTACAATTTTGCCTAACCACCAATATTGATAGCTAACCATGATCATTTTAGGTAGGTTTTGAAAAATTAAATCTCACCAAATGCATTTTTGACTCTTATATGTGGTTTTGACATCGAGAAGTGTAGTTTTGACTTAGCTATAAAATCACAAACCTAAAATAGTGATTTTTTTCTATCTAATCACCTTCTTATCTATATTTAGTTTTCATTTTATTGTAGGTAAGTGGAGGTTCTACCCAAACCAACATCAAAACACCCATTTGTACTATTTGGTGTAATACTACATATATACATAATTGATATTGAATACTACTTATGGTTTTATGGGTTGTAGAGGTGGTTTTGCAAGATTCTAGTAGATATTAGTCACTTTTGATTCTGTTATACATATTTATCCTTTTGTCTAAAGTTTATCCTATTAAATAGACTACACATTTTGCATATTTTGTGTCTATTATCAAAATTTTAATCATCACAAAATTTTAGGTCAAAAAGAGCAATATTGATACTTAAATATGGTTTTGAACACATATAGTTGGATTTAAGTGAATCAAGTCAAATAATATATCTATCTTGTTAGGTATCAAATATAGTTTTATTTTAGTAATTTTTTAAATATTTTAAATCACTTTGTGCCTATTTTCATTTCTACTATAAAAATATATTGTGTTTTATATAAGTGGCAAAACTGCATCTCGTGAGTTATGGTATTGTTTTGTAGTTGTGGCATTGCCCTGACAACTAGTGGTTTTTCTTAACTATGTGGTTATGGTTAGTTGATAGTGTGTAAAATTGAATATTGCAAAGTTTCATTATTTCTTAGTAGTTTGTTTTTGTATATTTTGGATTTTATTTTGATTAATATTGACTATGTATATATAGTTTTTAAAAATCTAGTTATGATTTTGCTCTATGTTTTTCTTCAAAAATTGTCTTTGTTGAGTGTTTATATTTAGATCATTTTTGGTGAATTTTGAGTCATTCCAATGGTTCTACAAAGACCTTTTAAGGGGAACTTCCCCTTGACATTTTAAGTGTAAATTCCCCTTAACCTTACAAGGTATTCTTCCCCTTGACCCCATTAGGGGCTACCTCCCCCAAACCCCCACATCATGACCCCTCATCCAAAGAATTTATAGAGTAAACTTGTTAATTTTTTCAATATTTTTATTAAGGATTAGTGGAATAATGTTTTTTTATCTTATAGGGGTGAAACTAGTGTAAATTTTGGCTTGCTAACATCTTCTCTTGTATGTCATATTTTTATCTAACATCTTGTCTTATAGGTTACCCCTCAAGATTGCCAATTGAAATCACTAATTACTTGTTTTACAAGACATCTATCAAAGATTTTGGTATTTTTAAAAAATTAGTTTGTATATATATATATATATATATATCACATCTTAATTAAATTAGCTATTATACTTGTTTTTCACTCAAGGGATACAATGGTGTATGTTCTCCTCCTTGCTCCTAGTAGTGAATCTTAGGGGATAAAAAAATACTAAATAACACTCCCATTTTTATTTTATAAGGTTCAACATGATGCGAAATTCACACCCATACACTTTCCATAGTCTTAAGGGGATAGTGATTGTGGATTTCACCACCATGCATTAATCCATAGTCTATGTTTTGATAGAGTATAAATATTAGGGATCGCTATCATCAGCCTAATCATTTGACCCCATATAGGTATTCCATGAAGGGTAATATTTAATTATATGAACTATAAATTATATGTCACCCTACATAGACTTGGGCTCCATTGTACCTTGCATATATCAAAGACTCCCCTAGAAATCATATATATCCTAGGTTAGGACCTTTCGATCATAAAAGATGACTTTCTTCTAGAGTCAGTATCAACTCCCAAGTGACCATCATGTGGATATGGGGTTAATGGGGTTTAGGATATTCTATAATGGGTCACTTAAATACAACCTCACTTGTAAAGCTTTTGGATGGTATAATCATTAGGTTACACACCCATAAGTTTACTAGTCTTAGGACTGTGGTCTACTTACTTTGGTATGTGTTATGATAGACTGGTGTTATTTATGTGTTGAGTAATCCTTTGACCCAAACCCATACAAAACTATCTATGCATTCTATATCATCATTTTATATATCTTTATCCCCATCTTATACATTTTTAGTCATCTTGTACATCTATCCTTCATCATATCTTGTACATCTTTAATCTTGTACATATCCTAATTAGATTTTATCTTGAAATCCCCATAATTTTTGGTCATCCTATCCTTATCTTATCAATAATTTTAATCTCATCTAATCTTCTCCTATCTAGACAAATCCCATCTTACTTTGTTGGATTTTTAGGTCACAGATTTATTCAAACCATACTCACATCATTAATTTTACCCCCAATCATCATTTCATTTACATCTTTATGTACTTATCCTAATATCAATTCCATAATCCTTGATCCTTCCATCCCATGATCCTATTTCCATCCCACCTTGAGACAATTAGTACAAGGCTTGAGCTAGTCCTTTTTATCATCCTTACATATCATTATATCAATCTAATTTTATTATCATTTTTGTGTCATCTTATCACTTTATAAAATTTAATACTTAGTCAATACCCTAAGATAAACCTATCACTTTGTAAATTTTAATATATCATCCAATCATCATCAATATAGTCATCTCTAATCTAGTAATCTTGCCTATTCTTAACTAGAATCCATATAATCATCTTCTTTCTAATTTAAACCTAGTCACTAGTCAAATCCCCAAACATTTTTCTAACTTGAAAATTATGAATTATTGATATATCAATAGCACCTATCATACTATAAGTCTGAAATCTAATATTAGTCTTATATCATAATTCAATTATTCTATATCATCCTCACCATCACTTATCACACTAGCTCAATAATTTAGACTTACTTATCTAAGCACCTATCAAATCCCTAAATATACCATCAAATTATCCCCCTTATATCATCCATCATCCACTAAAATGTATTTGGAATCTATTCTAATATAACAATACCTATTTACCAACAAGGATAAGATCCTTTTGTAGGCCTTAGAAATGTGTGCCTACCTACATGCAAACCTCAATCTCATCAATCCTAAACAAATGTCCCACATCTTTTCTCATTTACACCTAGCACACATGTTATCCCACCATAATTATCCCCATTAACCATTCATCATAGTCATAATGGCTACCAATATAGGCATAATGAGGTTACCCTATTTCACAAGTATATTTTTACAAATAGGGATGAGGTCCTCTTATGACTATTGGATATGGGTTCCCTCCTTCCCAATGAATTTTTACCCATAAAATTAAGGTCACCTAATAAATAATTTCCTCATAAACCTACATCCCCATCCAATTATTGTGAAAATCACTCCCATTCCAATCCCCTATCCACTAGTACTAGTCCTAGTCATGACCTTTCTAGTCCAAGGATTGACTTGTTAAATAACCATATTCTTGAAAATAAGGATGAAATATTCTTATGGATATTTGATATGGGGGCACAACTTAACAAAGGTCTTGACCCTATTTATTTAACCTTGACCTTAGATCAAACACATCCATAATCAAATCCTTCATTCACTAGTCATAGTCCATCACAAATACCTCATCCTATTAGCAAAGGGGAGCCTGGATTGTCAACCTCATCAAATTCAAGTTAATATCCTAAATAATATCCTTACATCATGACATCACCATCACATTATTCCACTCCTTAATACAAAACTTCCACATCCAACACTATAAACAAGCAATATACCCCTCTCCCATATCCATAGAAGCTCTATTTTGAAATTGAGGTCCATAGGCATGAATGTCCACCCAAAAATAAGACCTGTATATTTATTTAAACATGTTCCCTCATGGTATCAAGATTAATGATTTTTATATACCATAAATTTCTTGGGAATTTTATTAATAAATGTCTCCCTTTTAGAGATTATATCCAAAAATTAATCGATAATGGTGACATTGAAACTGACAGTGAATTCAATACATCTAGGAGTGTGTAAAAGAGGGTGTACCAATACATGATTCCTAAGTATGATTAATCTTATTACCTTCTCAACCAAGTTCATGACCTAAATCCTATCCATTGTATGACCATCACTAATCAAACTATCTTTATATCCTACTCATAACAAATCTCCTAATTCTACAAATCCAAATCCATTAAGTCTAAGGCACCCATTCATAAACCCAAGGTGAAGGAGGTAATTGTGGATAACTATGATATCCAAAAGGCCCTCTTTATGGATACTATCAAGAAATCATCTATCGATGACATCACCTCATCAACATCCCTATTGAAATCAACATCAGAATGGTTAGGATCATGTTCAACATCAACATCTAAATCAAAATCCATCTCATAATCATCATCCCTTATATATAATTAAATTCATGCTAAGATATATCTATTTGAATATGTATATATTTAGAATGTCGAAGAGTCTCAAGGCATGACTCTTTATTCATCATAGGATGATGAAATGATAACATAATTCTTAGATTCTTTATTAGATTAAGATCATCAAGCTTTCTATGACTTATCTTTACATGCTAATTCTAAAAATATTATAAGTGGTCCTTTTGATATTCTTGAGGAAAGTTTCTATGATGTAAGTGTTGGATATCCTAGTTTCTTTTATGACGACTATGTTTTCCATCACACCCTTAATCCACCCCTTCCACTACACATCCTTACACCTCTTATTTATAATCCCTCCATCCTACTTCTTAAATGGGACAAACAAGAACATTCATCATTGGATTCCATTTATCATGTAATCTCATGTGTTGAATCGATAAGGATCCACACCAAATATCAATTAATCCATTCCAATAATTTAATAAACTATGATCCAAAAGTAATCAAAGTAAAAAAGGGATTTAGAATCGGCCATGTCAAAAAAAAATTCCCCTAGTATAAATATCCTTGTGGTGCTAGGGGATTATCCAAGTCAAAATCATCATCATATATCAAGTCAAAAATCAATTTCCTCTAGTGAAGCCTAAGTTCAAGCACTAGGGAGAAATTAAAATCCAAGCCAAATATCAGCAAGTCACAAGTCTTTCAAAATTATTCTTAATGTGACCAATCATACTCCTAATATTTGGATTGATAAGTAAATAAGTCAAAAGGTATTGGATCCCTTAATCTTATGCCACCAATAAAAAACATCCCCTCCACCACATTCAATGGTATATAAAACTATTGCACCACATTCTTTCTCCTCATCGAATCCCATTATCCATCATAACCAAATTGGTCATTCACAACTTATTCTCCCCCATCAAACTCAATACATAATTCTTTCCATACCATACCTGCAATCCGTACAACACATCACTTTCTTGAGTAGTGTCATCTCTTGTGGTGCCTAAAAAGACACCTATTTAGGATGTATAGAGGAAATTAAATCAATAATAAATGAAGATAAAAAAACATAAATACCTATATCATTAATAACATGGTCCTAACATCACATATCTATATAAAAGGTGTTAGTTGATAGATCATGAAAATGTTTGCATCTTGCATCTCACCCATATCCAATAAATTGAGATGATAAAAAATAAATATAAAAATAATAAAAGTCAAATATATATATATATATATATATATATATATATATATATATATATATATATATCATTCATCTAATGTTGAAACCATTTTACTAACACCTTGGGCAAGTACAATGATGAAAACTAGTTTTTGACATCATGTTAAAATAATTTATTTTCCACATTTTACCTCATCACTTGGGGAAAAATCCAACCACGTAATATCCCTTGTCAATCCCATCAATATCATATCCCTTTTTACATTATTCCTACCCATGATTATCCATCATTCCTTTCATCCTATTGTGTCCCTCCTTTCTTCTAGTCTAAACCTTCATAAGGACATGGAAGATGTATTGAGAAATGTTATGGAATAATCTTGACATATCCTTCAAATTGACACTTGAGTGATTATGATGTGGTCATTTGTGATATATATTCCATTCTTCCTCAATCATCATCCCATTTTTATTCTTACCCCCATTCTTTTATCACCCCATTCATCATTCTATTCATCCTTATCCTGGTTGCTAGGCTTGGTATTCCCTTTGCTAGTAACCACATTTTTCTAGTGTACATACATATCCTAAAAAATCCTTAAAAATAAAAGTATGTCAAAAAAACTTAAGAGTAAACAAATTTATAAAAATCCTAAACTATTAAAAGATGTCTTATCTTATGCCTATTCCATTATTCACATC
This sequence comes from Torreya grandis, assembly GCA_037957365.1. NCBI lineage: Eukaryota > Viridiplantae > Streptophyta > Pinopsida > Cupressales > Taxaceae > Torreya > Torreya grandis. The sequence continues at coordinate 196,179 of JARHVA010009887.1, forward strand.
CATCTCCTTATCCTTCATCCTATATAACCCAAATCATAGTCATCCATATAACTCTTGTCTTTCATACCCTATTCTAAAATAGGAAAAATATACTATATATCGAGCTAGAATTGATTTAGTCTCACTTGATATTTATATGTCTTGAGCCTCTCATCTAAGATCATGATATGGTTAATCCTAAAGTTGACTACCCCTTATGTTCTATCTCTAATCTACACTAGATCTATACCGCTGTCTAAACCCATATCCTTAATCTACTTTCACATCATGATCATCATGATCAATGTAGCCCAAATAATCACCTAGTAAATCATCCCATAAACTCTCATTTGGATAATTAGACAAGACACAATAACATTGCATGTAGATAATTATGTGTTACTTATTTTCTCTATGTTGTTTGACTTATTTGTATGTCTTATCATGTATATATCTAACTGTCTTATGTTTTGTGTATGTTTCCTTTTAGTCTTTCATCATGTATATTTTTGTCTATTGGACAATAAAAAAGGATGTTATGATGACACCAAAAGATATAATGATTATTTTAGGTGGCCTCAATGATGCAGAGTTTCCTATTTGCACATTTTATGCACTTTTGCACAATGTCCTCTTGGTCATACTTATATAAATGGGCATCCTTCTAAGTTCCACATATATAATATTTATTAGAATATTATGATATTTATTATAACAATGATGGATTGCTAATGAATTATACTCATCATTTCTCCTATCCTCATCACCTACCTAGTTGTCTAATCATAATATTTATCCCATCATCTAATCAATCCTATCAGTCAACTTGTCCAATATCCAATCATGTTTCCTAATCATTTGAACTTCATCTATGTCACATCTCTTTCTAATAAATATCATGTAGAACATTCATCATCATCCTCATCTAGTTTATCTTATCATTTATCCTTGAGTCAGAAATACATCATTCTGAGGTCTTTTCAAACTATGAAGGCAATAATTGATTACTTTTTAGTTCCCAAGGATAGCTAGGCCACCTTTCTTCCCATACCCTTTTTAATTTGGTTATTTTATCATATCATTTATTCTCTCCCATATCCTTCATCATATCTCTTGAATTTATCCTTGAGCTACACTCATCATTCATTTTATCTAATCAGTCTTATCTTGGTTCGTAGCTTTCCCTAGCATGTGCCATTTCCTAAGATATGTCTAATACTTAGGAACTTGTATCTTATAATCATCTTGTTATGGTTAATTCCCCTTTGGGATGTGCTTACAACCATGACATAGTCATTTCCACTCCATATGCATGTCTTTGCTAGGTGCATCATCACTTTTTAATTCACTATTTATGCTAATTCCATTTTTTATTTCACAAACATCATCCCATCCCCTTGTCTATTCATCATATTCCAACCCTTGGTTCTTATTTTCAAATAGACAACCATCTCCTTCCTCCCTGCATACCCCCTTGAGGAGACATCGTATCCACTAACATCATTTACTAACATTCATCCATTAAATTCTTTTTCTTTGAAATACCATTACTCCTTCCACTTTGTCCACTCACAATGCCCTTTCAAAGAGGGAAAAAATGTATACATCTAAATTTTCTTTCTGTATTTATCATCACTAATATTAATATTAATCATCACTAGTTTCACTTGTTTCATCTAATCTAATTTATCCCATTAATCTATCTTATTATCACCCCTTCTATGCATTTCCTTACATCTCCCTTCATTCTTATTCATACACTAACCTTATATTATCCCTACCAATATATTAATTATTCTAATAATGTATTATTCACTAACTAATCCCAATTATTTAATATTTTAGAATTAAAATTCCCATGACCCACCTAACCACCTACACTAGCCTATTCATAGGTTCTCCTACATCTCTAGTCCCTAATCACCTATCTAATCACTTATCCTAATCCCCTAATAATGTTGCTTATCCCCCCTAATGGATTATAGAATTATCCAATTATAGATATCTCTATCTTAGCCCTTCCCCTCTAGAAGCATCTATTTTATAGGCTTCTAAAGTTTTTTTAATTCCTTTTTAATCCTCTCTCAATTACCTATTTAAACACCATCTCCCTCCATTCCAAATAACTAAATAATGTGAAAGAAATACATGATACATTAATTAATAATTTTATCAATGTATCCATGAATCCATGCTACCATACAAATCTCTTGATCAAGTTAACATCATGCCAAAAATCTTAGTCATTAGTAGGCAATCTCCACCCATAATCATTTTCTCTTTAGTTTTAATCTTTATTGGGAACACTTAACAAGTTAGATTCAAATTTTGTCTTGAATGATTCATTTGATTTCATATTATTTCATTTTAATCTAATGGTTATCTATTTTAATGGTAGATTGAAAATTTGGGAATTTTGATATTATTTTCATAATCAAATCCAATTGCTTAAATTTTCATCCTACACATTCAACAATACACAAACACTTTTGGCACTTATGTTTTATTGGCTCCTTGAAATCCATGTCTTAGCTCCATTATTTATGGATGACATAATTAGTTACTCCTACATACACACATATATGTCAAACTTCCATATGTTTATGATGGTTCTTTATGCTTTATTTTATGCTCTTTCTTTATTGTATTGACTTACTATTTTTTCTCTTGTTTGAGCATTTAAATATGCTCCTTTACCTATATCCCCCATGCCTATGTATGCTTTCATTAAAATTTTCATTTCTTTTTGGGAAATTTTAATATGTCATTTTTTATTTTATGTAAATTTGACTAAGTCATGTCCTTTTGATTACTTGACATTTGAACATGCCCCTAGTTGTAGTCTCCTTGGACCATTGCCTTTTGACTTGATTTTGAGTGCTCTTGTATGTGTGATTGAATTATTTATTGACTTTGTATTATTACTATCTATGCATTGACATGATATTTATCATGCATAATAGGCCTATATATGATCACATTGGTTCTATGTGCTTCAATTATATATTTACCTATACATGTTCATTGTATATGATATATGGTTACATTCACAGATTATACAGTTGTCTTATCCTTTTGAGATGATGTAACTATCAGTTCCTATTTTTACCTCACCTCAAATGGGTTAATATCATTAGGGGCATGCAATATAAGCATTTTCTTCACACTTGGAACAATTTCTATATTTAGTGGGGGCATGATTTGAAAGCATTTTCTTGACACTCATTCAGTATATGATACTTATATCAATTCTCAGACTCATTGCGGCTATATTCTAGAAGCATGTTATCTACACCTATTTAGTATTAATCATCTCTAGATTATAGTGGGGGCATGATTTAGAAACATGTTCTCTTTAGTGGTACTTATATCAGTTTATATATTTATACATATATAGTGGGGGCATGCTTTGTAAGCATGTTCTTCAAACTCACATAGTTATATTATTTAGATTTATAGTTATGGAAGAATAATATATTGGTAATATACTTATATAAAATTTCAACATGAGACATATCTAAGGTACATATGCTATGCAACATGGGTGCCTAATTTTACAAAGTTTAAATTAGTTTTTAAATTCAAAACTATTTTATGGACTATTACCACATCACAAATGTTTTTGTACTAATACCCATCAAACATTTATGAACTTTTATTGATCCAATCTACTGTAGTAGTAGTTGATTCACTTTTGATATGGTTGAGGTGATCAAATAGCTATATCTTGAAAAGTTTTTATGTTGGGATTGATCATCCAAACTCACTAGGTTATAATTATCATTGGACTACACAGTTGAGCTAATATCAACTACCATATTGTAACTCACTTTTAGTCCCAAGTTAGAAGCATATTCCTTCCAATATATATCTCTCTTTATCTCCCTAGATGTATGCACTTTAAATATTTATCTATATTTTTTCTAATCTTAGTTTCATAACCTTATAATGATACATCTTTTTCAAAATAACTTTCCAATAGGAAAGGTGGTTACATTGACATACAAGTGTACTCCTAAACCTTGCTCTTTCAATTTTAATCTATGTCAAGTAATTTCAACCTAGATTATATGCATTGATTTTTCTTATTATAACATTCTCTTAGTTGCGGGTTAGTCACTAAGAAAACACTTTAGTTGGACTCATTCAAATATAATGTGTGTATGCACACCCATTAATGTATTCCTTTCCTTTACACTATCAATTTCATAACTAGATTCGTGGGGGTAAATGTAAATGATATTTTATGATTATATAGAATCTTAGTATTATATACTTGGAAAACATAGGCCTTGGTTTTTATTATTAGTTCTATACATTTTCTACTTCCACGAGTCTTACATCTAATCTATATTTTGTCTCGTGGCCTATCTTTTAATCTAAATAGTCCTATGTTGATGACACAGACCTTCTATATTTCATAAAATGATTAAAATAGAATTATCTTCCATCTCTATAAGTTCTAAACTTGTACATGCTTTATTTAACCTTAGACACTAATGTTCAGGATAGATAGTAGTGTTAATTCTTTTGTCCTATCTTGACATAGTGTGTAGTGCCCTAAAGTCATCAAATTTGAAAATGAAACATATCTTAATAGTCAGCCCAAATTATTTAAAGTGAGTTATTACTCCAAAGGGATTGATATAGATACAAGATGAACCCTCTTTCATTCCTCACCCATTAATACAAAATAGACCAAGGCAACTTATAAAAAGCACTCTATCAAGCATTTAATTGAGTAAATATTCCCTATTTCCACACTAGTAATAGGTACAATACATCTTTAGGTTTGATCTACTAAAATAGCATCCCAATAGATCTATTTTCTAAGTTACAAGATTTGTCACAATTGTACTTAATTTGGACATATTGTATGATTCAAATATAAGCCAACATGCAGAGGATAACTACATCAGTCTAAGGATATATTCATAATACTAGCTATATAAACAACTCACTCTAATAATAAGGTATTTGGGGTTAGATTGACACCATGTGCCAACTACCTCATTTTCCTGCAAAGTCAATATAAAGATGGAGAACTAGGATTTTTCCATTTTACAAGGAGTGATAGTCCATAACCCAAATCTAAATGCACCAAATTAAAGGTGAGAAAAAACCCATAAGCATCTAAGTGGTCACATACTATTTTAGTAGATATTTCATATAATACACTAGCATTGAACCTAGAGAATAACATCAATACAACCATCCCAGATTGACATTACTATTCTGAGAGCTAGAAGTATCAAATCTAGAATATGACAATTGTTCTATAATCTCCTTCCTATGTTATTTCTTCATGTTCCACACCTAGAACTTCATTAACATTAGAACAAGCTAAGTAATTAACTTCTTTGTCATTTCTATATCTAGAATAGTTGTACTTTCCATATTTAGACTATCTTAGCATAATAAGTTCAATTTATGATTATATCTAAATTTAGCATCTAATTATCCTCTTATAAATCTAATTATCACCATTTGGATATTTCATTTATATAATCCTCTTTAACCCTAGATAACTTTGATATATACTTTTAGGGTCAAAAATTGATTGAAAGCATAAAATAATACAAAAATATAATAATCATATATTTGGAAAGAGGAGAGTGTACTCATCATTGTGGTAATAATTCTATGAATTTTATCACTAAAATTCATAGTGTATTTGGTGATATAAGTTGAATATTTTTGTTTTTAGTCAAAAATCTCTGATTTGGCTTTGTGTTGATAGGTCCAAGCCTTTTTGAAGACAAAAGGCTTTGTTTCTTAAATTCAAAATAAACATAATGCATATGTGTTCCTTTCAAATTATATTAAAAGGCATAAAATATATCTTGGAAGGGATGTTCGCTCTACTTTTTTCAATGTCCAATTAATTCATATGTGTTATCTTCACATTTAAAATAAAACACAAAATATATGTTGAAAGTGGAATATGGTATAGTAACAGGTGGTTTCCTTATACTTTAAATTTATTTTTTTTAATTTAATAAATTAGGGTCACTCCACATATTATAGAATTGGTCTAAAAACTATAGACCTTACGATATGGAAGATAATTTTTCAAAATATAATTTGGTAAATAATTAGGCATTTTTAGGGTCTCAATATTTAACCTAGCAATCTCGAGGAATAAATTTTGTAATTGATGTCTATTCTTGGTAAACATATAGTAATTTTATAGGTTATTATGCCTTATGGATTATTTCCTAATAAAGGTTTTTAAAAATTGAAGCTTACAAACCATTCACTTTGAACTCATGCCAAAGTGGTGTGATTAGCATAGCATAGGTCATATTGATGGCATACACACATCAAATGACTAATTTATGTT
>JARHVA010009887.1:207500-225000 GCA_037957365.1 Torreya grandis
AAAATTAGGATTAGAATCCAATGAGGAACTTAAATTTTCTCTCTAAGCTTATTCTCTATCTCACCTCCCTAAACTATGCATGAATACAATCATATAAAAAAATTATATAGAGGAGAATAACCAAAGGGGTCCCAAAATGGTACCACCCATTCACATGGATGGGAATCATGACAAGAGACAAGGTATACCCCAAGAAAACACACACCACATGATTCATGGGGTCATATTTGGCTAATCACAAAGAATACTTGGAAAGTTGACTCCACCTTCAAGCAATGACACATTAAAAAAAATGATGCCAACTTGAAATAGTAAATCATGTCTACCCATTTACATAAACTTCTAAAGGGGTTGGATTGAATTTTTTTACCATTCATTATTTTTACCCACATAATAAATGCACCCAATGCCACCTAAGTAATCAATAATAGTTATGTGAAATATCACCATGATGAATAGTGTTTACCACCTCATAAATGAATAGTAATTTAGGAATAGTGTTTTCCCACCACATCAATGCAGTTATAGGTTCTAAAGGAGGTGGGGAATTTTTCCTATCACTGGTATATATGGCCTTTTCCTTAGGCCCAAGTGACCAAGTGTATATGGGTTTTTTCCCTCCCCTCTATATGATAGACTTACCTCTTTCGTGGTTCAATCCCTAGGTCATTCCCTTACTCATGGATCTTTGTATTGATTCCCCCTTAACCTATATAGGTCATTTCTACATATTTGGGATATGATCCTCTTATATAGATAGATATCTATTTCTATCTATATAATTATATGTTGTCTATCTGTGTATATATATACATATGTGCTAGGGGGTAAACTAGAGGGACTAAAGGAAAAGGCCTCTTGGTAGAGGCATTCATTTTGATTCATCATATTTATTCATTCTCAATATATTTATTTTTATGTGGGATTCACTCCACGACACCCATATATAGATAGGGGATCTATGGGGGACGAAGACTATAGATGTAGTTCATGGTTGGTTACTATGACTACACTATAATATAGGGTTGTGATAAAGGCCATTACATTATTCTAAGCATGTTTTTGTGGGGAAATTGGATACATAGTGTGTCATATGCACATTTATCTCATAGTGAGTCATTTTAATTTATTATTAAAATTCTAGATAGAATGGTAGTTTTTGTTCATCTAGCTATTATTGATTGAGGGAGAAAGGGAAAGGAAAAAGATGTGAGTGTTTAAAGAGATAAGGGGTTGAAAAAAAGGTGTGTGTGTGTGTGTGTGTGTGTATATATATATATATATATATATATATATATATATATATATATATATATATATATATGGGGAGATAATATTTTTTTCATTTATAGAGGTATTTATAGATTAGATCTATAGCGATATCATTTTATGGGGGTGTGTCATAAATCCATCAACTTAAATACATAATGTTATGTTTGAGTTTGATTATTGTGAATATGAAATATCCCATATCCATATCCATTATTTGATGACCATCAATTATTATAATCAAAATGGAACAAGCCAAAATAGGTGAAAGGTCTTCCTAAGGTAGTTTTTTTAATCTCAAGTTTTGTTTTAATGAAAATGAATATATTGATATAAAGAGTTATCTTGTCTGTGTGTGTGTGTGTGTGTGTGTGTGTGTGTGTGTGTGTGTGTGTGTGTGTGTGTGTGTGTGTGTGTGTGTGTGTGTGTGTGTGTGTGTGTGTGTGTGTGTGTGTGTGAGTGATCTATGTTTCATGGTTTATAGTGTACATGTTGTGATGTTTTATGATTTATGCCTATGCTTCATGAGATGTGGATTTAGTAACTTAAGCATGGGATGATTATGGATGATGTTTTGTCTAATTCATGGTTATGATGCTGATGATTATGGATGGTTTGATTATGGTTATTGATGTGGTTTTTGATATGATGTTATATGATGTGATTTATTTCATTGATTATGGATGTGATGTTTTAAATATGAATATGTTGTTGATATTTAATGAAGGCACATAAATTAAGTTTTATTAACAAAATATACGTGGGAAAAGAGATAAGAATCATGAGACATATATCCACATGAACAACTAATAAGGAGAAAAAGTGTGACGCTTTTTCATTGGTAAGGAAAAAATAAGACTTAAGTTAGATTGGCTTATGAAATGTAAGCCTTTCAAATGATTCATATAATCATGCTTTGGTTGATAAAAAGGTGTCTTGATCACATTTTGTCATGTAAGCTCATAATACCTTGATTTGTAAATGGTATAAAGGGGAGGTAGGTGGTAAGTGAAGGGTAAATAGGTAACATGTAAGGTAACCTGATGTGGGTTAGTTTGACCCTTCTATAGGTGACCTAATAACTATAATAGAAAAGTCTATTTCTTCATGCAAGGTGTAGATTGATCAATACAAGAACTCTATGAATGATAGATATGAACACTAATTATAACTTTCTTAGGATAGCTTGTTCTAATTTTTATATAGGGGATTTTGTTATTTGTTATTATTTTGATAGGTTTGTGAGGATGATTAATGTGGGAAGCTTCAAATGATTTCTTTTTACCAATTTGACTTAGCCATCCTTCAAGGGAGTGGTCTAATTTTGGGTTTGTTTATTTTGTAGTTATCCTTAAAGGGAGCAGTCTATTTTTAAAAGCAATTTTAGTTTTTGGGTAGTTGTCCTTCAAGGTAGTAGTATACAATGTTAGAGACATGTGACCCAAGTGATATTTTTTCATCATGAATTATTTGGATGTTAGGTTTAGACATGGACAAGTCTATATAGGCTTGGAGGTTTACCTTTATGAGGGCAAAAGCTTTAGCACAAAAAGTTTAAATAATAAGTGAAAGGGATGGTTTTGAGGGATAATGACCATGTGATTCCATCTAATTAGAGATGAAAAGTATCCATGAGAACCATGCTATGGGTAGAGTCATGCTAACCATATTTAATAATAAGCTATGATTTTGAATGTTAATCACATGGTTTTATGCTATAATCAGTTGTCCTCAAAGGGATGGGGATATGTACGTGAAGGTGAAAGTCTCATAAATTAAGGGATGAGCTTAAGTTAGATAATAAGGTGAGTTTGATCCTTTTTAACAAAACAAAGGACACAAATATAGAGCATTGAGAGGCTCAAGTTTTGGTTCGCCTTTGAGAGAGGACAAATGGTAAGCTCCTAATCCATACTTATGGGTTATGATGTAGGGTCCAAGCCAATTGAAAGAAAACTTGCCTCTTTTTCTTTTCTCCATATTGGTTACATGTTGGTTTTCTTTTAGGATGAGGTCTTTGATGTTGAATTATTACTCTTTTAGGTGCTTATTATAGGCATTCTTGATTAATTATTAGTATACACAAAGATGGTTAAGTGCTACTAGGTGGTGCTGATTAATTAGCTCAAGTCATGGTAGATGTTATTGATGATAGTCACTCTCAAAAATAATATCTTATAAGGATATGTCAAGATAAGGAATTTATACTTTGAGAGGCAAAACTGCCTCTAATTAGAAGACTAGAGAGAAAGGGGTAGCACTTGTAGAGGTTTGAATGCTAGTGTGATAAGCCCATAAATCAAAAGGGATGTGTAAGTGTCAATCTTGACTTGAAGAACTGATTACTTTGGTTAACTTCTTGTTGAGGGTTTTGTTAGAGGCCTCTGCCTATCCATTTTTTTGTGTATGGTAAGGTGAGGAAAAGCTTAACTTGATGCCAAATGTGTCACAAATACTTATTTTTGAAAGATTTTCAATTATCGGTAATGATCTTATGGGGAACACCAAAATGATAGATGATATGATGATTGATAAAGTTGACTATCTTATCGATGAAGGGAATAGCCTCCACCCTTTTAGTGAAATATTTAGTAGCAGTGATGATGGATTGATGTCACTTTGAAGAATGAGAATTGATTTCCCCAATGAGATCAAGTGACCCTTGTGGGAAGGGACAATAGTCTTTAGATACTTGAAGGCCATGGGAAGGTACATGATGTAATTTTTCTTGTTTATAACATTTAGCACACTTATTTACATAAACACAATAGTCTTGGTTAAGGGTGGGCCAATCGTAGCCAAGGCAAAGGATATGTTTAGTGATAGATAAACCACTAAAGTGTCCCCCACATATTCTATCATGCATTTCCTTGATAACATGATAAGCTTCATGACTATGTAGACAATGGATAAGGAGTCCATCAAAGCCATGATTTTAAAGGATTCCCCATATTATGGTATAATGAGAGGTGCTCTGGACAAAATCTCTTTGAGCATTCCTAGAGAGGTTGGGAGGAATGATGTCAAGGTTGAGGTAGTTGAAGGTTTTCTTGTACCATATGTTCGATAGAAATGAATCCAAAATATAAATGGTAGGAAGGTTATAATGGATAAAGAGGGTGTGATAAAATGGTGGATGGTGAAAAAGTTACATTTTGAAAAGTACAAGTTCCAATTTGTATTCATAAACTTGTTGGTAGATCATGGAATAAACTAGATAAGGTAAGGATGAAATAATGCTAAGAGTACATCTACTAGATTTTTTACTTTTGGAATACATCATTCTTATATTAGTAGGATCCATTTACCTAGTTGACCACAACATGATAATTGCCAAAGATACTAATCATCTTAACTCCCAAGGCTAGAGCAATTTGGAGACCTATTACTAGGGCTTCATAATCAGCCATATTGTGGGTGCACTCAAAATCAAGTTTAAATGAAAGGGGAGGAGGTTCATCATTAAGGGGAATGAGAATAACTCGAACACACCCACCATGCTAGAATTTTGAGCCATTAAAGAACATGGTCATTTGGTAGGTGGGGTCTCCTTGAGAAAGAGTCATGATAGACTCATCTAAAAATGTAAGAGGAAGTAGTTAGTTGTCTGGTAGAGGAGCTTCATCTAATTTATTAGTAATGACTTTCCCTTTAATTCACTTCTACTAGAGGAAATCAAGGTCAAACTTAGCTACATGCATGAGCTACTTAGCCATTTGCTAGTTTTGGTATGGTTTAGAGTGCATGTACTTCAGTGGATCAATGTTAGTGATGATGAAAGTTTTGTTATTAAGAAGGTAATGATGAACTTTGGAAGCCACAAATACTAGGGTGAGGCAAATATTCTTGACATGGGTGTACTGAGTCTCATACTCTATAAGCATTCAACTTATGTAGTAGATAGCTTCCTCTTTGTTTTGTTCATCATGGTAAATGATCATTTCACCTAAGGAATGATCAGTGGTGGAGATATAAAGATAGAAGGGTTGGTCCTCTTTAGGAGGGGTAAGAACGGGTGGATAAAGGAGGATATCTTTGAGTGAATCAAAGGATAGTTGGAAATCCTTATTCCACTTAAAAGATATATCTTTCTTGAGAATATGGTAAAAGGGTTGACATTTATCAGATAATTAAGAGATAAAGCAATGGATGGATTGAAGCTTCCCCTGCATTTTTTGGAGTTGCTTGAGGTGGTTTGGAGGTGGAATCTCCAAACTTGATCTGACTTTGGTAGGGTCTACTTTTATTCCTTCAAGAGAGATGATAAAGCCAATAAGCTTTCTATATAGGACCCCAAAGACTCATTTATTGGGATTTAGTTTAACATGGAAATGGATTAGGCATTCGAAGATGATTGTGAGAACATATAGATGATACTTGTAGTATTTGTATTTCCCAAGGAGATCATCTACATAGTCCTCTATGATTTTATGGATGAGATCATAAAATATGTAGGTTATCCCACATTGGTAAGTTGCTCATGTGTTCTTCAGACCAAATGGCATGACCCTATAGCAGAAGGTTCCCCAAAGGGTGATAAAGGAAGTTTTAGTCTGATCCTTGGGGGCAATCAAGATTTTATTATATCCCAAGAAACTATCCATGAGAGATAACATCTTGTGGCCAGCTATAAGATCAATAAGTTGGTCAATGTTAGGCAAAGGGAATTCATCCTTTGGACAAGCAAGGTTGAGGTCATGAAAGTCAATACAAAGGTGAAGTATCCCTTTCAGCTTGGTGATAGGAATGATGTTAGAAAATCTTTGAGGATAATCAATGGGTTGAATAAAATTGATATACAAGAGATGTTGAAGCTCTTCATTGACTAGAAGGGTAGTGTGAGGGTGCAACATACGAAGCTTTTATCAAATGGGCTTAGTATCAAGATGGGTGATAATGTTATGGATGCATATAGAAGGGTTGATTGCAATTATATCCTGATGGGACCAAGCAAATGCTATGTTTTGGTCTTGAAGGAAAGAAGGATAATCTTGTTGCTCTGAAGAATTTAAGGATTAACCAATATTTACAATACAAGGGTTATCTTGAGTATCGATGTTGACATCAATAGTGGATTCCTTAAACATGGTTTGGTTCTTAGAAGGAAGGGATTTGTGGATAGAATAATTCCCTACACCAAGGTAGATAATAATAATAAAATAATCATCCTAATGTTGGATGGTGTTGATGGTAGGAGAATCATTTTCTACCATTTTAGGATGAATAAGAGGAAGGGTTTTAGTTTGGCTAGCTTTTTTATAAGTGAGGGGACCTAAACTAATAGTATTGACTAAAACCAATTTAGGATGAATGATTTAAAAATCCTTAAACTTCAAAGGATATTGGTTTGGTGATGATGGGATGTCCTCATTAATGGTGGTGATGGGTTTAAGTGAATTGGTAGGTTCTTCTGGTGGTATGAACCCAAGACCAAATAGCTCATGAGGTTTCTGAGATTTGATGGAAGGTAACTCATGAGGTCCATGTTCATAATGGCCAAGGCCAAATCCATTTTAGGCACACCTATGAGGTTATAATTTGGTAAATTCTAGTTGATTGAGATAGGACATCCCCCTACTTTTTGGTCACCCTATCCTTATCTTATCAAGAATTTCAATCTCATCTATTCTTCTCCTATCTAGACAAATCCCATCTTACTTTGGTTGATTTTTAGGTCAACACATTTAGTCAAACCATACTCACATCATTAATTTTACCCCCAATCATCATTCCCTTTCCATCTTTATGTACTTATCCTAATATCAATTCCATAATCCTTGATCCTTCCATCCTATAATCCTATTTCCATCCCACCTTGAGAAAATTACTACTAGGCTTTAGCTAGTCCTTTTTATCATCCTTACATATCATTATATCAATCTAATTTTATTATCATTTTTATGTCATCTTATCACTTTATCAAATTTAATACTTAGTCAATACCCTAAGATAAACCTATCACTTTGTAAATTTTAATATATCATCCAATCATCATCAATATAGTCATCTCCAATGTATTAATCTTGCCTATTCTTAATTGGAATCCATATAATCATCCTGTTTCTAGTTTAAACCTAGTCACTAGTCAAATCCCCAAACCTTTTTCTAGCTTGAAAATTATGAATTATTGATAGATCAATATCACCTACCATACTATAAGTCTGAAATCTAATCTTATTTTTATATCATAATTCATTTAATATATTTCATCCTCACCATCACTTATCACACTAGCTCAATAATTTAGACTTACTTATCTAAGCACCTATCAAATCCCTAAATATACCATCAAATTATCCCCCTTATATCATCCATCATCCACTCAAATGTATTTGGAATCTATTCTCATAGAACAATACCTATTTGCCAATAAGGATAAGATCCTTTTGTATGCCTTAGAAATGTGTGCCTACCTACATGCAAACCTCAATCTCATCAATCCTAAACAAATGTCTCACATATTTTCTCATTTACACCTAGCCCACATGTTATCCCACCATAATTATCCCCATTAACCATTCATCATATTCATAATGGCTACCAATATAGGCATAATGAGGTTACCCTATTTCACAAGTATATTTTTACGAATAGGGATGAGGTCCTCTTATGGCTATTGGATATGGGTTCCCTCATTCCCAATGAATTTTTATGCATAAAATCTAGGTCACCTAATAAATAATTTCCTCATAAACCTACATCCCCATCCAATTATTGTGACAACCACTCCCATTCCAATCCCCTATCCACTAGTACTAGTCCTAGTCATGACCTTTCTAGTCCAAGGATTGACTTGTTAAATAACCATATTCTTGAAAATAAGGATGAAAAATTCTTATGGATATTTGATATGGGGGCACAACTTAACAAAGGTCTTGACCCCATTTATTTAACCTTGACCTTAGATCAAACACATCCATAATCAAATCCTTCATTCACAAGTTATAGTCCATCACAAATACCTCATCCTATTAGCAAAGGGGAGCCTGGATTGTCAACCTCATCAAATTCAAGTTAATATCCTAAATAATCTCCTTACATCATGACATCACCATCAAATTATTCCACTCCTTAATATAAAAATTCCACATCCAACACTATAAAAAAGTAGTATACCCCTCTCCTATATCCATAGAAGCTCTATTTTGGAAATTGAGGTCCATAGGCATGATTGTCCACCCAAAAATAAGACCTATATATTTATTTAAACATGTTACCTCATGTTATAAAGATGAATGATTTTGTATATACCATAAATTTCTTGGGAATTTTATTAATAGATGTCTCCCTTTTAGAGATTATATCCAAAAATTAATCGATAATGGTGACATTGAAATTGACAGTGAATTTAATACATCTAGGAGTGTGTAAAAGAGGGTATATGAATACATGCTTCCTAAGTATGATTAATCTTATTACCTTCTCAACCAAGTTCATGACCTAAATCCTATCCATAGTATGACCATCACTAATCAAACTATCTTTATATCTGATTCATATCAAATCTCCCAATTCTACAAATCCAAATCCATTAAGTCTAAGGCACCCATTCATAAACCCAAGGTGAAGGAGGTAATTGTGGATAACTATGATATCCAAAAGGCCCTCTTTATGGATACTATCAAGAAATCATCTATCGATGACATCACCTCATCAACATCCCTATTGGAATCAACATCAGAATGGTTAGGATCATGTTCAACATCAACATCTAAATCAAAATCCATGTCATAATCATCATCCCTTATATATAATTAAAGTCATGCTAAGATATATCTATTTGAATATGTATATAATTAAAATGTCGAAGAGTCTCAATGCATGAGTTTTTATTAATCATAGGATGATGAAATGATAACATAATTCTTAGATTCTTTATTAGATTAAGATCATCAAGCTTTCTATGACTTATCTTTACATGTTAATTCTAGAAAGATTATTAGTGGTCATTTTGATATTCTTGAGGAAAATTTATATGACGTAAGTGTTGGATATCCTAGTTTCTTTTATGATGACTATGTTTTCCATCATCCCCTTAATCCACCCCTTCCACCACACATCCTTACACCTCTTATTTATAATCCCTCCATCCTGCTTCTTGAATGGGAGAAACAAGAACATTCATCATTGGATTCCATTTATCATGTAATCTCATATGTTGAATCGATAAGGATCCACACCAAATATCAATTAATCCATTCAAATAATTCAATAAACTATGATCCAAAAGTAATCAAATTAAAAAAGGGATTCAAAATCGGCCATGTCAAAAAAAAAATTCCCCTAGTATAAATATCCTTGTGGTGCTAGGGGATTATCCAAGTCAAAAATCAATTTCCCCTAGTGAAGCCTATGTTCAAGCACCAGGGAGAAATTAAAATCCAAGCCAAATATCAGCAAGTCACAAGTCTTCCAAAATTATTCTTAATGTGACCAATCATCCTCCTAATATTTGGATTGATAAGTAAATAAGTCAAAAGGTATTGGATCCCTTAATCTTATGCCACCAATAAAAAACATCCCCTCCACCACATACAATGGTATATAAAACTATTGCACCACATTCTTTGTCCTCATCCAATCCCATTATCCATCATAACCAAATTGGTCATTCACAACTTATTCTCCCCCATAAAAATCAATACATAATTCTTTCCATACCATACCTGCAATCCCTACCACACATCACTTTCTCGAGTAGTGTCATCTCTTGTGGGGCCTAAAAAGACACCTATTTAGGATGTATAGAGGAAATTAAATCAATACTAAATGAAGATAAAAAAACATAAATACCTATAGCATTAATAACATGGTCCTAACATCACATATCTATATAAACAGGTGTTAGTTGATAGATCATGAAAATGTTTGCATCCTGCATCTCACCCATATCCAATAAATTGAGATGATAAAAAATAAATATAAAAATAATAAAAGTCAAAAAAATTAAATAAAATAAAATATCATTCATCTAATGTTGAAACCATTTTACTAACACCTTGGGCAAGTACAATGATGAAAACTAGTTTTTGACATCATGTTAAAATAATTTATTTAACACATTATACCTCAACACTTGGGGAAAAATCCAACCACGTAATATCCCTTATCAATCCCATAGATATCATATCCCTTTTTCCTTTATTCCTACCCATTATTATCCATCATTCCTTTCATCCCATTATGTCCCTCCTTTCTTCTAGTTTGAACCTTCATAAGGACATGTAAGATGTATTGAGAAATGTTATGGAATAATCTTGACATATCCTTCAAATTGACACTTAAGTGATTACGATGTGGTCATTTGTGATATATATTCCATTCTTCCTCAATCATCATCCCATTTTTATTCTTACCCCCATCCTTTTATCACCCCTTTCATCATTCTATTCATCCTTATCCTAGTTGCTAGGCTTGGTATTCCCTTTGCTAGTAACCACATTTTTCTAGTGTACATACATATCATAAAAAATGCTTAAAAATAAAAGTATGTCAAAAACCTTAAGAGTAAACAAATTTATAAAAATAAAAAACTATTAAAAGATGTCTTATCTTATGCCTATTCCATTATTCACATCCATCTCCTTATCCTTCATCCTATATAACCCAAATCATAGTCATCCATATAACTCTTGTCTTTCATACCCTATTCTAAAATAGGAAAAATATAGTATATATTGAGCTAGAATTGATGTATTCTCACTTGATATTGATATGTCTTGAGCCTCTCATCTAAGATCATGATATGGTTAATCCTCAAGTTGACTACCCCTTATGTTTTATCTCTAATCTACACCAAATCTATACCCCTGTCTAAACCCATATCCTTAATCTACTTTCACATCATGATCATCATGATCAATGTAGCCAAAATAATCACCTATTAAATCATACCATAAACTCTCATTTGGATAATTAGACAAGACACAATAACATTTCATGTAGATAATTATGTGTTACTTATTTTCTCTTTGTTGTTTGACTTATTTGTATGTCTTTTATCATGTATATATCTGACTGTCTTATGTTTTGTCTATGTTTCATTTTAGTCTTACATCATGTATATTTTTGTCTATTGGGCAATGAGAAAGGATGTTATGATGACACCAAAAGATATAATGATGATTTTAGGTGGCCTCAATGATGCAAAGTTTGGTATTTGCACCTTTTATGCACTTTTGCACAATGTCCTCTTGGTCATACTTAAATAAATGGGCATCCTTCTAAGTTATACATCTATAATATTTATTACACTATTGTGATATTTATTATAACAATGATGGATTTCTAATGAATTATACTCATCATTTCTCCTATCCTCATCACCTACCTAGTTGTTTAATCATAATCTTTATCCCATCATCAAATCAATCCTATCAGTCAACTTGTCCAATATCCAATCATGTTTCCTAATCATTTTAACTTCATTTATGTCACATCTCTTTCTAATAAATAACATGTTGAACATTCATCATAATCCTCATCTAGTTTATCTTATCATTTATCCTTGAGTCAGAACTACATCATTCTGAGGTCTTTTCAAACTATGAAGGCAATAATTGATTACTTTTTAGTTCCCAAGGATAACTAGGCCACATTTCTTCCCATCCCCTTTTTCATTTAGTTATTTTATCATATCATTTATTCTCTCCCACATCCTTCATCATATCTCTTGAATTTATCCTTGAGCTACACTCATCATTCATCTTATCTAATCAGTCTTATCTTGGTTTGTATCTTTCCCTAGCATGTGCCATTTCCTAAGATATGTCTAATAATTATGAACTTGTATATTATAATCATCTTGTTATGGTTAATTCCCCCTTGGGATGTGTTGACAACCATGACATAGTCATTTCCACTCCATATGCATGTCTTTTCTAGGTGCATCATCACTTTCTAATTCACTATTTATGTTGATTCCATCCTCTATTTCACACACATCATCCCATACCCTTTTCTATTCATCGTATTCCAACCCTTGGTTCTTATTTTCAAATAGACAACCATCTCCTGCCTCCCTGCATACCCCTTTGAGTAGACACCGTATCCACTAACATCATTTACTAACATTCATCCATGAAATGCTTTTTTTTTTGAAATACCATTACTCCTTCCACTTTGTCCACTCATAATGCCCTTTCAAAGAGGGAAAAATGTATACATCTAAATTTTCTTGTTTCATTTATCATCACTAATATTAATATTAATCATCACTAGTTTCACTTGTTTCATCTAATCTAATTTATCCCATTAATCTATCTTAGTATTACTCCTATTCATTTCCATACATATCCCTTCATTCTTATTCATCCACTAACCTTATATTATCCCCACCAATATATTAATTCTTCTAATAATGGATTATTCACTAACTAATCCCAATTATTTAATATTTTAGAATTAAATTTCCCATGACCCACCTAACCACCTACGCTAGCCTATTCATAGGTTCTCCTACATCCCTAGTCCCTAATCACCTATCTAATCACTTATCCTAGTCCCCTAATAATGTTGCTTATCCCCCCTAATGGATAATAGAATTATCCAATTATATATATCTCTATCTTAGCCCTTCCCCTCTAGAAGCATCTATTTTATAGGCTTCTAAAGATTTTTTAATTCCTTTTTAATCCTCTCTTCATTACCTATTTAAACACCATCTCCCTCCATTCCAAATAACTAAATAATGTGCAAGAAATACATGATACATTAATTAATAATTTTATCAATGTATCCATGAATCCATGCCACCATACAAATCACTTGATCAAGTTAACATCATGCTAAAAATCCTAGTCATTAGTAGGCAATCTCCACCAATAATCATTTTCTCTTTAGTTTAAATCTTTATTGGGAACACTTAGCAAGTTAGATTCAAATGTTGTCTTGAATGATTCATTAGATTTCATATTATTTCATTTTAATCTAATGGTTATATATTTTAATGGTAGATTGTAAATTTGAGAATTTTGATATTATTTTCATAATCAAATCCAATTGCTTAAATTTTCATCCTACACATTCAACAATACACAAACACTTTTGGCACTTATGTTTTATTGGCTCCTTGAAATCCATGTCTTAGCTCCATGATTTATGGATGACATAATTATTTACTCCTACATACACACATATGTGTCAAACTTACATGTGTTTATGATGGTTTCTTATGCTTTATTTCATGCTCTTTCTTTATTGTATTGACTTACTATTTTTTTCTTCTTTGAGCATTTAAATATGCTCCTTTACCTATATCCCCCATGCCTATGTATGCTTTCATTAAAATTTTCATGTTTTTTTGGGACATTTTAATATGTAATTTTTTATTTTATGTAAATTTGACTAAGTCATGTCCTTTTGATTACTTGACATGTGAACATGCCCCTAGTTGTAGTCTCCTTGGACCATTGCCTTTTGACTTGATTTTGAGTGCTCTTATGTGTGTGCTTGAATTATTTGTTGACTTTGTATTATTACTATCTATGCATTGACATGATATTTATAATGCATAATAGGCCTATATATGATCACATTCGTTCTATGTGCTTCAATTATATATTTACCTATACATGTTCATTGTATATGATACATGGTTACATTCACAAATTATAAAGTTGTCTTATCCTTTTGAGATGATGTAACTATCAGTTCCTATTTTTACCTCACCTCAAATGGGTTAATATCATTAGGGGTATGCAATATAAGCATTTTATTCACACTTGGCACAATTTCTAGATTTAGTGGGGGCATGATTTGAAATCATTTTCTTGACACTAATTTAGTATATGATACTTATATCAATTCTCAGACTCAGTGTGGCTATATTCTAGAAGCATGTTATCTACACCTATTTAGTATTAATCATCTCTAGATTATAGTGGGGGCATGATTTAGAAACATGTTCCCTATAGTGGTACTTATATCATTTTTCATATTTATACATATATAATGGGGGCATGCTTTGTAAGCATGTTCTTCAAACTCACATAGTTATATTATTTATATTCATAGTTATGGAAGAATAATATATTGGTAATATACTTATATAAAATTTCAACATGAGACATATCTAAGGTACATATGCTATGCAACATGGGTGCCTAATATTATAAAGTCTAAATTAGTTTTTAAATTCAAAACTATTTTATGGACTATTACCACATCACAAATGTTTTTGTACTAATACCCATCAAACATTTATGAACTTTTATTGATCCAATCTACTGAAGTAGTAGTTGATTCACTTTTGATATGGTTGAGGTGATCAAATAGCTATATCTTGAAAAGTTTTTATGTTGGGATTGATCATCCAAACTCACTAGGTTATAATTATCATTGGAATACATAGTTGAGCTAATATCAACTACCATATTGTAACTCACTTTTAGTCCCAAGTTAGAAGCATATTCCTTCCAATATATATCTCTCTTTATCTCCCCAGATATATGCACTTTAAATATTTACCTATATTTTTTCTAATCTTAGTTTCATAACCTTATAATGATACATCTTTTTTAAAATAACTTTCCAATAGGAAAGGTGGTTACATTGACATACAAGTGTACTCCTAAACCTTGCTCTTTCAATTTTAATCTATGTCAAGTAATTTCAACCTAGATTATATGCATTGATTTGTTTTTATTATAACATTCTCTTAGTTGCGGGTTAGTCACTAAGAAAACACTTTAGTTGGACTCATTCAAATATAATGTGTGTATGCACACCCATTAATGTATTCCTTTCCTTTACACTATCAATTTCATAACTAGATTCGTGGGGGTAAATGTAAATGATATTTTATGATTATATAGAATCTTAGTATTATATACTTCGAAAACATAGGCCTTGGTTTTTATTATTAGTTCTATACATTTTCTACTTCCACAAGTCTTACATCTAATCTATATTTTCTCTCATGGCCTATCTTTTAATCTAAATAGTCCTATGTTGATGACACAGACCTTTTATATTTCATAAAATGATTAAAATAGAATTATCTTCCATCTCTATAAGTTCTAAACTTGTACATGCTTTATTTAACCTTAGACACTAATGTTCAGGATAGATAGTAGTGTTAATTCTTGTCCTATCTTGACATAGTGTGTAGTGCCCTAAAGTCATAAATTTGAAAATGAAACATATCTTAATAGTCAGCCTAAATTATTTAAAGTGAGTTATTACTCCAAAGGGATTGATATAGATACAAGATGAACCCTCTTTCATTCCTCACCTATTAATACAAAATAGACCAAGGCAACTTATAAAAATCACTCTATCAAGCATTTAATTGAGTAAATATTCCCTATTTCCACACTAGTAATAGGTACAATACATCTTTAGGTTTGAATTACTAAAATAGCATCCCAATAGATCTATTTTCTAAGTTACAAGATATGTCACAATTGTACTTAATTTGGACATATTGTATGATTCAAATATAAGCCAACATGTAGAGGATAACTACATCAGTCTAAGGATATATTCATAATACTAGCTATATAAACAACTCACTCTAATAATAAGGTATTTGGGGTTAGATTGACACCATGTGCCAACTACCTCATTTTCCCCCAAAGTCAATATAAAGATGGAGAACTAGGATTTTTCCATTTTACAAGGAGTGATAGTCCACAACCCAAATCTAAATGCACCAAATTAAAGGTGAGAAAAAAACCATAATTATCTAAGTGGTCACATACTATTTTAGTAGATATTTCATATAATACACTAGCATTGAACCTAGAGAATAACATCAATACAACCATCCCAGATTGACATTACTATTCTGAGAGCTAGAAGTATCAAATCTAGAATATGACAATTGTTCTATAATCTCCTTCCTATGTGATTTCTTCATGTTCCACACCTAGAACTTCATTAGCATCAGAACAAGCTAAGTAATTAACTTCTTTGCCATTTCTATATCTAGCATAGTTGTACTTTCTATATTTAGACTATCTTAGCATAATAAGTTCAATGTATGATTATATCTAAATATCCTATTATAGATCTAATTATCACCATTGGGATATTTCATTTATATAATCCTCTTTAACCCTAGATAACTCTAATATATACTTTTAGGGTCAAAAATTGATTGAAAGCATAAAATAATACAAAAATATAAAAATCATATATTTGGAAAGAGGAGAGTGTACTCATCATTTTGGTAATAATTCTATGAATTTTATCATTGAAATTCATAGTGTATTTTGTGATATAAGTTGAATATTTTTGTTTTTAGTCAAAACTCTCAGATTTGGCTTTTTGTTGATAGGTCCAAGCCTTTTTGAAGACAAAAGGCTTGGTTTCTTAAATTTAAAATAAACATAATGCATATGTGTTCCTTTCAAATTATATTAAAAGGCATAAAATATATCTTGGAAGGGATGTTCTCTCTACTTTTTTCAATGTGCAATTAATTCATATGTGTTATCTTCACATTTAAAATAAAACACAAAATATATGTTGAAAGTTGAATATGGTATAGTAACATGTGGTTTCCTTATACTATAATTTTTTTTTTTTTAAAATAATAAATTAGGGTCACTCCACATATTATAGAATTGGTCTAAAAACTATAGACCTTACGATATGGAAGATAATTTTTCAAAATATAATTTGGTAAATAATTAAGCATTTTTAGGGTCTCAATATTTAACCTAGCAATCTTGAGGAATAAATTTTGTAATTTATGTCTATTTTTTGTAAACATATAGTAATTTTATAGGTTATTATGCCTTATGGATTATTTCCTAATAGAGGTTTTTAAAAATTGAATCTCACAAACCATTCACTTTGAACTCAAGCCAAAGTGGTGTGATTAGCATAGCATAGGTCATATTGATGGCATACACACATCAAATGACTAATTTATGTTAATTTAATTTTCTCATCATCCCTCCCTCATCCCTAATTACTTCTCAGCCTTCATCACCAATAATTTATCTCTCCTCATTCCTCATTTTCCATAATCAGTCCCTCATTGATCATCACCATTCCTCATAACCTTTAATCACTCCCTCATTGACCATCAACATTATTCACAACCTTTAATCACTCCTTCATTGACCCTCACCAACCCTCCTCATCCATAATTTTTCCATCTTACCTCATCATGCATAATCACTCCCTTTTTATCCCTAATAATTCTTGATCACTCCATCCTCATCCCTCATTATACCTAATCTCTCCCTCATTGACCCTCACCATCCCTAATCAATCCCTC
>JARHVA010009887.1:227500-252401 GCA_037957365.1 Torreya grandis
CCTCACCAGGATGAGTAGTGTCTGCCACCTCATTAATGAATAGTAACTTAAGAATAGTCATGCATGAATAGTATTTTCCCATCACATAATTCTCTTCCAATTGAAACTAACTCAGATCGTACAAGTTATCTTTATTATTCTCCAATCTTTGTATGCAAACATAATCACAAACACACCACTCTATTTTTGGGTGATGCAAGATTACTCAAACCCTTGGATGCTCTTATATCAGACACTCAAGGTAGATAATGTGATTTATTGATCACATAGATAGGTTAAGTGGTAAAAAAAAATATTTTGGTCATGAATATTAATGACCAGAACATCCCCTTATAATGTACCAAATGCACCTGGAGAATATTTTTTTCCTTCTCCACTTATAGTTTCTATACACTAGCCTTTCCAAACCCATCCTCCTCCACTAAAGGCGTATCTATATTCTAATGGATTGACATGTGGGATAAATTAAACCATAACAAACCATCCTCCTCCACCAACATGATTTATTATGCATCTTACTTTCCCACATGAGCTAAAGCCCACCACTATCCATCCACCTCCACCAAAAGCCCTATTGGATTTCTTCACATATTATCCAACCACCTGTTGGATCATATTCTACATCACAAACTACCATTTTTAGCTACTCTCTCATGGATTCAATCTCTTCATCCAAAATCTCCTATACATGTGCACTTACTTCCACAACATCCAAATCTAAATTTCCCTCATAATAAAATTACAACTCATCTTCAATTTTATCATGATCCTCATAATCTTCACTCTCACTATGGGATCTCAAAATCTCCATATCATCCACTTTCAAGGATGAAATATCCTCATCCATACCTCCATTTTTAGTTCCACCACATTTATGAAATTACATCACAATCTCCTCATGTCCACTTTCTTTCACAACCTCTTCTTCCAAAGATTTCATCATGGAAACTTGAAACATTATTTTGTTGTTTTCGTCCTCTATATGCAACTCTTCATGGATTCAACTTTCTTCAGTCTTTTACAACCCCATATGGATGAAATATTCCATCATATTCTATTAATAATCCTTCACAAGTATGTCTTAAATAATTGGTTGATCATATAATATCTCCTCTCTCACATTGCCTTTTATGGAAAACTTCTTCTTATCTTTCTTCTCCTTATACAACTCTCCATGGTTAAATTCTTCACTCTTCTATGTGTCTACCACTCTCTTCAATGTATCCATATTTTATCTTAGGGATTCCTTCATCTCCCAAAATATCTCTTCTTCTTATTCACTCTCATATTCTTCATCTCTCTAGTAGCAAATCTAATAGTCTAATCTAAGTCTTCAGCTACTTCTCCCATTATTTCTCTAGTGGCATTCTTCCACTATTCTTTGCCATCATTAAACCCTATAAAAAAACATAATACTCTCTCTATTATTGTAAGGATTATCTCATACCTACATAAAAATCTTCATAGGAATTATAAATTAATCTAATACCATTTGATAGATTCACAAATCCATATGACTCTTAAACACATATTCAACTTAGGAATTAATCACAACATATCCTCACAATTCTCATTAAATTTAATGAATATATTAACACCTAATGGAGACTCAACAATATATCCCTCAAACACCATACAAACTTAGCATTAGAATCCAATGAGGACCTTAAATTTTCTCTCTAAGCTTATTCTCTAACTCACCTCCCTAAACTAAGCATGAATACAATCATATATAAAAATTATATAGAGGAAAATAACCAAAGGGGTCCCAAAATGGTACTACCCATTCACATGGAGGTAAATCATGACAAGAGACAAGTTATACCCCAAGAAAACACACACCACATGATTCATGGGATCATATTTGACTAATCACAAAGAATACTTAGAAGGTTGACACCACCTTCAAGCAAGGACACATGAAAAAACAAGATGCCAACTTGAAATAGTAAATCATGTCTACCCATTTACATAAACTTCTAAAGGGGTTGGATTGAATTTTTTTACCATTCATTATTTGTCCCCACATAATAAATGCACCCAATGCCACTTAAGCAATCAATAATAGTTATGTGAAAGATCACCAAGATGAATAGTGTTTACCACCTCATAAATGAATAGTAATTTAGGAATAGTGTTTTCCCACCACATCAATGTGGTTATAGGTTCTAAAGGAGGTGGGGAATTTTCCTATCTATGGTATATATGGCCTTTTCCTTAGGCCCAAGTGACCAAGTGTATATGGGTTTTTTCTCTCCCCTCTATATGATAGACTTACCTCTTTTGTGGTTCAATCCCTAGGTCATTCCCTTACTCATGGATCTCTGTATTGATTCCCCCTTAACCTATAGAGGTCATATCTACATATTTGGGATATGATCCTCTTATATAGATAGATATCTATTTCTATCTATATAATTATATGTTATCTATCTGTATATATATACATATATGCTAGGGGATAAACTAGAGGGACTAAAGAAAAATGCCTCTTGGTAGAGGCATTAATTTTGATTCATCATATTTCTTCATTCCCAATATATATATATATATATATATATATATATATATATATATATATATATATATATATATATATATATATATATATATATTTGTGGGATTCACTCCACCACACCCATATATAGATAGGGGATCTATGGGGGAGGAATACTATAGATGTAGTTCATAGTTGGTTACTATGACTACACTATAATATAGGGTTGTGACAAAGGCCATTACATTATTCTAAGAATGTTTTTGTGGGGACATTGGATACATAGTGTGTCATATGCACATTTATCTCATAGTGAGGTCAGTTTAATTTATTATTACAATTCTAGATAGATTGGTAGTTTTTGTTCATCTAGCTATTATTGATTGAGGAAGAAAGGGAAAAGAAAAAGATGCGAGTGTTTAAACAGATAAGGGGTTAAAAAAGGTACATATATATATATATATATATATATATATATATATATATATATATAATATATATATATATATATATATATATGGAGAGGATAATATTTTGGGAATTTATAGAGGTATTTATAGATTAGATCTATAGCCATATCATTTTATGGGGGTGTGTCATAAATCCATCAACTTAAATACATAATGTTATGTTTGATTTTTATTTGTGTGAATATGACATATCCCATATCCATATCCATTATTTCATGACCATCAATATTTATAATCGAAAGGGAACAAGCCAAAATAGGTGAAAGGTCTTCCTAAGGTAGTTTTTTTTTATCTCAATTTTTTTTTAATGAAAATGAATATATTGATATAAAGAGTTATCTTTTATATATATATATATATATATATATATATATATATATATATATATATATATATATATATATATATATATATATATATATATATATATATATATATATATATAACTATATAACTCAACTATGCTTGATTGGCCTCCTATTTAAATGATATGAGGAGCCTATAAATTAATTAGAATCAAAATTTTGGCCTTATATATAGATGTGGATCCCACTATACAATCAGTTGGACCTTTCCCTTTATGTAGATGGGGGGGGCCTACTGATATAGAGGGATCGACTAATTATATTGATCCCTCTATCTAGATGGGATTTAACATATAAATAGTCCCTTAGATTTATCCAACTATTAGTTATTGGAATACCAAGATCTAATTATAGATAATATCAATGATGAGCATCTAGGATTGATTTAGGATATAAATAATCCCTTGGATGTAACATTTTATTCTTGATTTGGCCCTCTCCCTCCTTTCCTTTCCTTTCATTTCCTTTTGTTTTAATGATTTTGGATTCATAAGAGAAACATAAAATCAATTAAAGTTGTTTGAAAGGAATTACAATATTCATGTTTACACTAAAGTATAGTCAATAATATATGTTTTTCCTAATTTAGCATGTGCAAATAAATACAAGTACCAAGTGGATAAAGGATAAAAGAGAGAGTATATTTTATTTTGTTATAGGGTATAAAAATGATCATGAATCATCATATGACTGCAATAGAGATTTGTATTCCATTCATTATGATTTATGACTAGTTTGATTAGTAGACAATTACATCTAAGTAGGACACTTTCCTTGATGATATTGTCCTAAGGTTGAGGATAATGTTTAGATCACAATATAGCTTTGTTTTTTAATCTGTTAGCTTGGTTTTTTTGGGTTTATTATTTCCTTTCACCTACTATATTTATATATTATAGAGAGGTTGTTTATCTTAGCTTATTGATCAAAACTTAGGTCCACTCTTCTTTTCCCTTGAATGATGCCCTACAAAAAATAGGTTAGTGGGAACATGGTTTCGAGCTGACCCCAATGACCCCACTATCAATGGGAACTTCCTACATATCCAATAATCCAAAAGAGTACCCCATACTAATGTAGTTATCTCCTAGGTGTTGGATTATGTGTGAAGCATACAATGTGTAAAAGCAAGTAAAATAGTGATCTATCTTGTAACTTAGAAAATCTATCTCTTAGGCTTCTCCTTTAGTAATTCAAACCTACAGATGTGTAGTACATATGCCTAGTATGGAAATAGGAATAAATAGAGAAGATTTGTTCAAATGAATGATCTTTGGTCTTTTTTCTTTGGTGAGTAATGAACTAGGGTTGACCTTATATTTATATCAACCCATTTGGAAAATAATCTACATTAAATCACTTAGGATAACCATTACAATACATGTCATTTAAAAATTATATGACTTTAAGGCATTATACACTTCTATTAGGGTAGAACACTAGCATCAACACTAGTGTCTAACCTAGATTTTTAGTGTCTAAGGAGAAAGAAAATAGGTATAACCTCAAAACATGAAAATGTGGAAGAGAAGTACATTTTAAGAATTTTGGGAAAGATATAAGGTTTATTTCATCAACTTAAGACTAGTCAGAGTAAGATATGGGATAAGGGGTGAAAGATAGATCACATGTAAGACTTGTAGAAGTGGGAAAGTCTTAGAACTAAGAAGAATAACCAAGGTTTGAAGTTTTAAAGTATATAAGACTGAAGTGTTATATAATCATAAAATAGTAATTTTCCCCACTTTTAATCTAGTAATTATATTGATAGTTTAAAGGAAAGAAATGTGTACTTGGGTGTGTATTACAGACCTTGCATTTATGTGAGACCAAATTGAGTTATTTGTTGATGACTAGTCCTAAAACCAAGAGCATGTTACAATTCATAATCAATGCATATAATCTTGAATTTGAAATCAATAATAAAAACTAGCATAAATAAAGAGCATATATAGAATGCACCTGTGAGGTGTGTTATACAGTAATGGTTCTTGAATGATGGCAATTAGAGAAGTAGACAAGGGGCATACAACCTCATCCATATTCTAGATAGGAAGATGAGTAAGATTACCAGTGGTTAAGTGGGATGAAACATGGTGGTGCTTTACCTATAATATGGATATTTTGGAGATGATCATTCCACCAAAATGGAATAGGAAGAGCAGTTCTTCAACCATTGAGAGTATCATTTCTAGATGAGCATAACTCAAGTGAAAATATATAATTATATGTATAGATCAATATAGGATGAGTGATGTAATAAAGTTGACTAAAATTGAGATGAGACCATAATATTTAATCCCTCCAATCACACCAAAAATGTCCAATCATTGTAGATGAGTAAGGATCAATACAATATGTAATAGTTTGACTATATATCAATACGTAAAATTTTGATGAAGGTATCAATACATAAAATTTCATGTTATGGTAACCATACATAAAATAGTTTTAGAATCTAAATATGATTTGTATTTTGATATATTAAAAACATGTTTCATAACATATGTACCTTAGATATGTCTTATGCTAAAATTGTGAAGAATGATGGTATCAATGTATAGAATTCTACCACAACTATGATTCTGAATCATATACCCATGTAAATTGTCCAATATGGAAAACATTATGTGGAAAACATGATTATAAATCATTACCCCACTATATATGGATAAATGTAAAAACTAATATAAGTATTAATGTCAATAAAATGTTTCTAAAACATGCCCCCATTATAATCTGGAGATGCTAAATATTTAATAGGCATGGATAGCATGCTTCCAATGCAAGCCCCCATTGAGTCTGAGAATTGTGAATGTGTGGAAGCCATGACCATATGACATGCCACCACTCTATATAAAAACTGATATAAGTACCACATATTAAAGGAGTGTTGAGAACATGCTTCCAAATCATGCCCCCACTATAATCTAGAAATTGATATAAGTACCACATATTGAATGCGTATGGATAACATGCCTCAAAATCATGCCCCTACTATAATATGGAAAATATTCCAAGTGTGGAGAACATATATCTATGACATGACCCCACTACTATGTCCCCTTTGAGGTCAAGGAGAGATAGGAACTAATATCTACCTCACCTCAAAAGGATAAGACAATTGCATAATATATGAATGTAACCATATAAAATATAGAAGGAACATGTCTAGGTAAATGTATCATTAAAGTGAATAAAGAAAATGTGATCAAATTTAGGACTAATATGCATGATAAATATCATAGAAACACATAGATAGTAATAGTTATCAATAAGAAAATAAGCACACACACAAGAGCATTCAAAATCAAATCAAGAGACAATGGCCCAAGGAGACTAAAAAGAGAGGCATGTTCAAATTCTTCACAATAGAAGGGACATGACTTATTCAAATGTACATACAATAAATAATTGCATATTTAAATTTCTATGAAATCATACATAGGCATGAGTGCCACAAGCAAAGGATCATATTCAAATTCTTAAAAAGGGAGTACAAGACTATTTCTTTTAATTTGTGCTCATTTCTTAATTAAGAAAGAAGATAAGAAACTAGTAATAAAGGTGTGGTATAAGAACCTAGTTGTTATGCGTGCATGATCTAGAAAAGTATGGATATTTCCTTTTTGTATTGGAAGGATGACTTATAGATAAGAAAGGCACTAACAAAAAGATTTATTAGCAAGATAGTTAGGTGGATTGCTTAGCGTGAGCTAGATCTAAGAAGAGTGAGCTTGCTAGGAGGCTTCAATCCACTCTTTGATAACAATTAAATTAGAAGAGATAAAATGAAATTACTTGCATCAAATAATATAAATTAACTAAAATTAAATACAAGAAGAAATGAATGCTTGTTAGGGAAAATGACTAAATATTGTAATAATAGGTCAATACTAGTGTTAAAATAGATCAAGTTAGGTTCAAAAAATTTAGAAAGGGTATATGAATAGGTAGGGACATAGAAAGTTAGATTAGGCTGGGTGTAAGGGGTTGTAAATAAATTGTTATTATTAATTACCATAGTGACTATCGATGGTTAGGGTGGTCGTTGACGGTTAAGCTGACCATCAATGGTTGGGTAATCATCGATGGTTCGAGGTGACCATAAATATTTATGTTAACTATCAGTAGTTTCTTGTAGATTTTTAATGTGTTTAAAAGGAGTTTCAAGATGATTCACTAATCAGATAGGGGTTTGTTTAAGGGTCTAGTTAGGGGTAGGGAAGCTGGAAGATAGGTATAAAAGGTCTAATTTAGGCTTAAAAGTCAAAAACCAAACAAACGAAGCTAAAATACAAAATATAACTATTGTTTTATAAATGGTTGATGGCTAATTTCTGGATCAATTTTGGTAAAGTAATGATACTTTACCTCAAGAATAATTCTTTTAGAGGTTCAGATCTCTGTCGCAGTTGCTAAATTGCTAAAAGGAAGACTAGCTAGAAATCTTGAATACATGTATACTAGAATGCTCTTCTGATATTTTTCCTCCTTCTACTTCCCTCCTTTTATAAGCAAAGAGAGATGGAGGATAAAAGGTTCCCTATGAGGTTGGCTTGTTTATTTTGATGCTTGGGAGTTTGTTAGAAATAGGCAAAGAAGACATATTTAATTATGTTATGTTAGCTTACACATAGTTGGTATTTGTGTAAGAACAAAGAAGACCTAACCATCGATAGTTAGCCTAACCATTAGAAATCAAGTTGACCATCATTGGTTGAGGGTTTATAATAAAATTAATCAAGGTGAGTTAAAAAGAGTTAGGTAATGATTAAGTTAGTAAGTTAATGAGTTAGTTAGCACAATATCTAACTAGACTTAGGGTTTAATGGCTTCGTTATTGGGTTGAGAAGGATTAGGTGGTCCCTAGAGGGGTTTTGAAGCATTTCAACATTTAAAACCATTGTGTTTATTTTTCTAGTGTCTACATTTTCCCCCTTTTGTTATGCAACTTTAAATTAACAAGTTGTAAAATAAAAAAGGATTGATTAGTTGAAGGTCTAGTTACCCTGAGTATGGGAGGAGGAGTTCCTCCTCAAACAAGGAGTGGATGAAGTGAAACCAAAATTGAGGTAGGGTTTGACAAGTGTTTTATGGTGAGTCATGAATTTGGTGAAAAGGGTGGTTGGGAATTTAAAACACAAACATTTTCATAAAATACAACTAATTACAATATCCAAGATCATGCAAAGACTAAGGTTACCAATTTTGGTAAAAATAAGGTTAGTTCTAGAAGGACTGGTGATGGGGTAAATAGGCCACATCATTAGGAATAGTTGATCAGGTTATTCCCATCAAAGTCTCCTAGACAAGGTTAGTGTTTTCATAGGTATCTAAGGTAAGAAATGTTATTTTGAAAAACACAAATGGTCTAGTGTGTACTAGGTGGTGAAGATTCAAATGTTCAACATGGAAAGCTTGGTTGGTATAGTCAAAAGGTACCAACACAAAGTAATCATAAAAAATGCAATAGTTTGGGACAAAAAAATGGAAAACATTGAGGTAGATGTGGTTCGGTGGTTGGTTAGTCAAAGATGGTATTCTCCAAAGGTTGGTTTTGGTTTTGGCATTTAGGTATGGGTGCCTAAAAATTTGAAATGTGTGTTTCTTGACTATCGATGGTCAGGGGTCCTAAGATCGACCATCGATGGTCATCTTGACCATTGATGGTCAGGGGAAAACCCTGAAAGGCCAAAGGATAAAAAGTGAAAAAACAAAACTCATTTTCACTTTTATCTTGTTGACTCCCATGATTTCCATGCATTTTGGTGATTTGGTGTTTTGTGTTAGAGGGTTGATTGAGCATTTTGCCGACTTGGTGCTTGGTTGGAGGCGACCATCGATGGTTATGCTAACCATCATTAGTCAAGTGATTAGGGAAGGTGTGTTTTAATAAAAAGATATAGCATGTCAACTAGCAAGGGCTTGATTGAAGGTGGCCACTTTGTAGGGCCAAATTGTGACATTATAGGGTTAGGTTGCCACTGTGACAAGTGAGAGGGATTATGAAAAGACCTCACTAGGATTGGTGACCCAAGAGAGGGACACCTTGAGATAGAAGGGAGGAAAAATGGAAACAACATCAAAGCCACCGAGTACCATCCCTATGACATGATACTTGGCCATAGTGGATGAATTGAGGTATTATCAACCCATAGTTATAACATAGTATCATGAGTAGCCTTGATAGGATGAGTAAAAAGATAGGTTAAATGGTGAGGTAGTTATGGTGACTCTAGGTTAGTGGGTAACTTTGATGGGTGACATGTAGGCATCCCAAGATGACTGGTATCAGATGGTAGTGGTAGTGCAGGTGGGGCCAGTCGTAGTGGTATCGAAAGGTCATGATATGATATGATAAGATGTAGATAAATAGATATACATTATTTTGATACTATCCTACATGTTGATGTAATGAGATGTACATGTTTTGAGAGAGAGAGAGAGAGAGAGAGAGAGAGAGAGAGAGAGAGAGAGAGAGAGAGAGAGAGAGAGAGAGAGAGAGAGAGAGAGAGAGAGAGAGAGAGAGAGAGAGAGAGAGAGAGATTATATATATTATTACATGTATTATTTATTTGTATGACATGATGTTTATGATGTTTAAAATGTTCATGATGATGTACAAATATGGAATTTTTTTTTTTTGTGTGTGTGTGTGAGTGAGTGATCTATGTTTCATGGTTTATAGTGTACATATTGTGATGTTTTATGATTTATGCCTATGCTTAATGAGATGTGAATTTAGTAACTTAGGCATGGGATGATTATGGATGATTTTTTTTCTTATTCATGGTTATGATGCTGATGATTATGGATGGTTTGATTATGGTTATTGATGTGGTTTGTGATATGATGTCATATGATGTGATTTATTTCATTGATTATGGATGTGATGTTTTAAATATGGATATGATGTTGATGTTTAATGAAGGCACATAAATTAAGTTATATTAACAAAATATATGTGGGAAAAGAGATAAGAATCATGAGACATATATCCACATGAACAATTGATAAGGATAAGGAAAAAGTGTGATGCTTTTTCATTGGTAAGGACAAAATAAGACTGAAGTTAGATTGGCTTATGAAATGTAAGCCTTTTAAATGATTCATATTAGCATGCTTTGGTTGATAAAAAGGTGTCTTGATCACATTCTGTCATGTAAGCTCATAATACCTTGATTTGTAAATGGTATAAAGGGGAGGTAGGTGGTAAGTGAAGGGTAAATGGGTGACAGGTAAGGTAACCTTATGTGGGTTAGTTTGACCCTTCTATAGGTGACCTAATAACTATAATAGAAAAGTCTATGTCTTCATGCAAGGTGTAGATTGATCGATACATGAACTCTATGAATGCTAGATATGAACACTAATTATAGCTTTCTTAGGATAGCTTGTTCCAATTTTGATATAGGGGCTTTTGTTATTTGTTATTATTTTGATAGGTTTGTGAGGATGATTAATGTGGGAAGATTCAAATGATTTATTTTTACCAATTTAACTTAGCCATCCTTCAAGGGAGTGGTCTAATTTTGGGTTTGTTTATTTTGTAGTTGTCCTTAAAGGGAGTAGTTTATTTTTTAAAGCAAATTTAGTTTTTGGGTAGTTTTCCTTCAAGGGAGTAGTATACAATGTTAGAGATATGTGACCCAAGTGATATTTTGTAATCCAAAATTATTTTGATGTTAGGTTTAGACATGGACAAGTCTATATAGGCTTAGAGGTTTACCTTTATGAGGGCAAAAGCTTTAGCACAAAAAGTTTAAATAATACGTGAAAGGGATGGTTTTGAGGGATAATGACCATGGGATTCCATCTGATTAGAGATGAAAAGTATCCATGAGAACCATGTTACGGGTAGAGTCATGCTAACCATATTTAATAATAGGCTATCAATGTGAATGTTACTCACATGGTTCTATGCTATAATCAGTTGTCCTCAAAGGGATGGGGATATGTAAGTGAAGGTGAAAGTCTCATAAATTAAGGGATGAGCTTAAGTTAGATAAGAAGGTGAGTTTGATCCTTTTTAACAAAAGAAAGGACATAGATATTGAGCATTGAGAGGCTCAAGTTTTGGTTCACCTTTGAGAGATGACAAACCGTAAGCTCCTAATCCATACTTATGGGTTATGATGTAGGGTCCAAGCCAATTGAAAGCAAACGTGCCTCTTTTTCTTTTCTCCATATTGATTACATGTTGGTTTTTTTTTAGGATGAGGCATTTGATTTTGAATTATTACTGTATTAGGTGCTTATTATAGGCATTCTTGATTAATTGTTAGTATACACAAAGATGGTTAAGTGCTACTAGGTGGTGCTGATTAATTAGGTCAAGTCATGGTAGATGTTATTGATGATAGTCACTCTCAAAAATCATATATTATAAGGATATGTGAAGATAAGGAATTTATACTTTGAGAGGCAAAACTGCCTCTAATTAGAAGATTAGAGTGAAAGGGGTAGCACTTGTAGAGGTTTGAATGCTAGTGTGATAAGCCCATAAATCATAAGGGATGTGTAAGTGTCAATCTCGACTTGAAGAACTGACTAATTTGGTTAACTTCTTATTGAGGGTTTTGTTAGAGGCCTCTGCCTATCCATTTGTTTGTGAATGGTAAGGTGAGGAAAAGCTTAAGTTGATGCCAAATGTGTCACAAATCCTTTTTTTTGAAATATTTTCAATTATCGGTAATGATCTTATGGGGAACACCAAAATGACAGATGATATGATGACCGATAAAGTTGACTATCTTATCGATGAAAGGAATATCCTCCACCCATTTAGTGAAATACTTAGTAGCAGTGATGATGGATTGATGTCACTTTGAAGAATGAGAATTGATTTCCCCAACGAGATCAAGTGCCCCTTGTGAGAAGGGACAATAGTCTTTGTATACTTGAAGGTCATGGGAAGGTACATGATGTAATTTTTCTTGTTTATAACATTTAGCACACTTATTTACGTAAACAAAATAGGTTTGGTTAAGGGTGGGCCAATCGTAGCCAAGGCAAAGGATATGTTTAGTGATAGCTAAACCACTAAAGTGTCCCCCACATATTCTATCATGCATTTCCTTGATAGCATGATAAGATTCATGACTATGTGGACAATGGATAAGGAGGCAATCAAAGCCATGATTTTAAAGGATTCCCCCTATTATGGTATAATGAGAGGTGCTCTAGACAAAATCTCTTTGAGCATTCCTAGAGAGGTTGGGAGGAATGATGTCAAGGTTGAGGTAGTTGAAGGTTTTCTTGTACCATATGCTTGATAGAGATGCATCCAAAATATAAATGGTAGGAAGGTTAGAATGGATAAAGAGGGTGTGATAAAATGGTGGATGGTGATAAAGTTACATTTTGAAAAGTACAAGTTCTAATTTGTACCCATAAACTTGTTGGTAGATCATGGAATAAACTAGATAAGGTAATGATGAAATAATGCTAAGAGTACATCTACTAGATTTTGTCCTTTTCGAATACATCATTCTTATATTGGTAGGATCCATTTACCCAGTTGACCATAAGATGATAATTGCCAAAGATACTAATAATCTTAACTCCCAAGGCTAGAGCAGTTTGGAGACCTATTATTAGGGCTTCATACTCAGCCACATTGTGGGTGCACTTAAAATCAAGTTTAAATGAAAGGGGAGGAGGTTCATCATTGAGGGGAATGAGAATAACTCTAACACCCCCACCATGCTAGAATTTTTAGCCATTAAATAACATGGTCATTTGGTAGGCTGGGTCTTCTTGAGAAAGAGTCATGATAGACTCATCTAAAAATGTAAGAGGAAGTAGTTAGTTGTCTAGTGGAGGAGCTTCATCTAATTTATTTGTAATGACTTTCCCTTTAATTCACTTCTACTAGAGGAAATCAAGGTCAAACTTAGCTACATGCATGAGCTACTTAGCAATTTGCTAATTTTGGTATGGTTTATAGTGCATGTACTTCAGTGGATCAATGTTAGTGATGATGAAAGTTTTGTTATTAAGAAGGTAATGATGAAATTTGGAAGCCACAAATACTAGGTTGAGGCAAATATTCTTGACATGGGTGTACTGAGTCTCACACTCTATAAGCATTCAACTTATGTAGTAGATAGCTTCCTTTTTGTTTTGTTCATCATGGTAAATGATCATTTCACCTAAGGAATGATCAGTGGTGGATATATAAAGATAGAAGGGTTGGTCCTCTTTAGGAGGGGTAAGAATGGGTGGATAAAGGAGGATATCTTTGAGTGAATCAATGGATAGTTTGAAATCCTTATTCCACTTAAAAGATATATCTTTCTTGAGAATATGGTAAAAGAGTTGCATTTATCTGATAAATAAGAGATAAAGCAATGGATGGATTGAAGCTTCACCTGCATTTTTTGGATTTGCTTGAGGTGGGTTGGAGGTGGAATCTCCAAACTTGCTCTGACTTTGGTAGGGTCTACTTTTATTCCTTCAAGAGAGATGATAAAGCCAATAAGCTTTCTATATAGGACCCCAAAGACTCATTTATTGGGATTGAGTTTGACATGGAAATGGATTAGGAATTTGAAGATGATTGTGAGAACATATAGATGATACTTTTAGTAATTGTATTTCCCAAGGAGATCATCTACATAGTCCTCTATGATTTTATGGATGAGATCATAAAATATATAGGTTATCCCATGTTGGTAAGTTGCTCATGTGTTCTTCAGACCAAATGGCATGACCCTATAGCAGAAGGTTCCCCAAAGGGTGATAAAGGAAGTTTTAGTCTGATCCTTGGGGGCAATCAAGATTTTATTATATCCCAAGAAACTATCCATGAGAGATAACATCTTGTGGCCAGCTATACAATCAATAAGTTGGTCAATGCTAGGCAAAGGGAATTCATCCTTTGGACAAGCAAGGTTGAGGTCATGAAATTCAATACAAAGGTGAAGTATCCCTTTTAGCTTGGTGATAGGAATGATGTTAAAAAACCTTTGAGGATAATCAATGGGTTGACTAAAATTGATAGACAAGAGACGTTGAAGCTCTTCATTGACTAGAAGGGTAGTGTGAGGGTGCACCCTACGAAGCTTTTATCGAATGGGCTTAGTGTCAAGATGGGTGATAATGTTGTGGATGGATATAGAAGGGTTGATTCCAATTATATCCTGATGGGACCAAGATAATGCTATGTTTTGGTCTTGAAGGAAAGAAGGATAATCTTGTTGCTCTGAAGAATTTAAGGATTGACCAATATTTACAATGCAAGGTTTATGTTGAGAACCCAAGTTGACATCAATAGTGGATTCCTTAAACATGGTTTGGTTCTTAGGAAGAAGGGGTTTGTGGATAGAAGAATCCCCTACACCAAGGTAGATAATAATAATGGAATAATCATCATAATGTTGGATGGTGTTGATGGTAGGAGAATCATTTTCTACCATTTTAGGATGAATAAGAGGAAGGGTTTTAGTTTGGCTATCTTTTTGATAAGTGAGGGGGCCTAAACTAATAGTATTGACTATTGAAAAATCCTTAAACTTCAAAGGATATTGGTTTGGTGATGATGGGATGTCCTCATCAATGGTGGTGATGGGTTTAAGTGAATTGGTAGGTTCTTCTAGTGGTATGAACCCAAGACCAAATAGCTCATGAGGTTTCTGAGATTTGATGGAAGGTAACTCATGAGGTCCATGTTCATAATGGCCAAGGCCAAATCCATTTTAGGCACACCTATGAGGTTATAATTTGGTAAATTCTAGTTGATTGAGATAGGAGAAGTTAGAGGTAAATGGTTAGGTGGTAGAGGTAGTGGTGGAAGAAAGAAGTGGATTATCAAGAACCTCATATATTAAATTGGTTTGATGGTTGAGAGGCTTCAAAGGAATAATGGTTCTAATGTTAGGGTCATAACTATGATCACGGTTGAGCTTCCCATACTCTTGAGGAGTAGGGAAAGCATCCAAGGCTAAAATAGAATACTCCCCCAATGAGAGATGTTAGAATGCGGGTTCCAGGTGATCCTCTATGAGGATCTATGAAGAAGGGATAGATGAGCTATTTGAAGCTTCATTGATGTTATAGGTGGAGTTTTTGTTGGTTGGTGATGAGGTGGATGAGGGAAGAATAAGAATGACATTGGGTCGATATCTAGAACCTTTATGTGCAATTTTCTAGTATCTACAAAGGTAATCAAGGAAGTGCATAAAGTAATACATAAGCAACCAACATAAAAATGTCATAGTATCACATGGGTATAATGGGTTAGGAAAATTATGTCAAGTGTATAAAATATGGATTACCCTATGTAATATATAATCATGGATAATTGGAATGTGTAGTACATATGTAAGCTCAAACATGATAATATAGAGTGATCATCGAATCATATAACCTGTGTATATCAAGCTCAAATAATTGGATGCACCCATTGTGCATATGACATGATTAGAGGGAAATCGTAACATCCTAATTAGGAATACATCATGTATATGTGTATATTGGTATCACACTTAGGTAATAGTGAAATACATGTGTATATATGGGTAACTAAGTATGTCATCCATCAATATGAAAGTAACATAGGGATGTCAAGGATCCAATAGAATGTGTAGGTGATAAAACGTGGTTTTGGAGGTTTTATGTTTTTTTTTGGGAATTTTTAAAGAGGAAATATCATCATATGATTCCATCCAATGGATGGTCATATATATCTCCTCCATTGTGAACTTGGTGTAATAATATTACAACATTGTTTAGGAGCATGTATAGGTGCAACACCGATCACTATAATATGTATGATGTTGCGCATGTAAAATATGACTCTATGGTCTAAGAGATATAGTAGAAGTAATAGGATTTGTGGTCCATATAACCCATCATTGAGTGTTTTATGTTTTATTTTGAATAGCAGTAACAGGTACATGTGTAGGTACTCTATATGTAATTAGGAATTAGGGATTTGTATCATGGTTCTTTGGTAGGTTTTTATTTATTATTCTTATCTCACATGACAATGTACCTTTAGTTGCTTACATTTATTTTTGTAATGTATGTTTAGATATGGTAAATTGTGTAAAAAGTTGTTTATTTTTGAAATATGTGTAATATGTTAGTAAAAAATAAATCATCATATGAAATTAAATTCAGATGGGTAAAATAATGTTTCAATTTAATGATTAGGTGAAAATGGTACCATGGATGGTGCTTCTATAGTCATCTCTAAAATATCTAGAGAAATATCATGTGAATGTGTATGCATCTATTTAGCTACCCATATCTAATATGTAGGCTTACCTTCTCCCAATGTATCTTTTTGAAGGACTTGATTGACTAATGATTCCTTGGTAGGAAGAATGTGAGAGAGATTAGTCATAGGAGAGATTACACTGGGAGAGGGACTTCTACTAGAAGTCATCTTCTATGAAGGCTAATGGAACATCTATTCCTCACATGGATCAACATGGGATGTCTCAACCTTCTTATATGAGCCTTTATGATAAGCATGTAGAATAGGTAGAGATATGTTTGTTTGATATGTAATGAATATGTAATCAACTAACTATATGAGTTTTAATGTGAGAGAAAAACACTCATTATCTCAATGACCATTAATATCATGATAAGTTTAAGAACATTTTTCTTTTGAATTATCAAACATGTGAGGTGGGTAATGTGAATTAGGATGGATTCTAGTCATTTTTTTATCCAACAAAGTTTGTAGTATGTCATGTGGTCTATTTCAGTACTAATCAAAATGAAGAAGTTGCCATTTGGTAGGGGTATATGGTCTAATTTTGGGAGATTTTCTCTTAGCATGTTATCTTCCTTGGTTTAATACCTTTATTATTTATTGTGTGTGACATATGGGGCTAGTTATATATAGGTAGTTTTAAGTGGTTCAAGAGTTTTGTAACTTGTTTATATACCTTGGAAATAATATTGTTACCATGTTTGGGTTTGAATGGAGAAATAGACAACTTGGTTTGTGTATTCATTAGAGCGCATACATATTTGTGAACATCCCAATATAAGATAGCAAATAAAGTAAAGGGATTATGTAATTCTATTTATCTTAGTGGATAAAGAAGACCTCTACTAAAAATGAACCGTATTTCTAAATATGAGGGTGTCTAATGTAAGGAATATAAAACATCCTTAAATTGAATAATATAAAATTTGTATAGGCTCATTTTCTATTTTTGTCAATGTTTAAAAATATTCCAATGGTAATTTAGTTAAGATATATTGATGAAAATGTGATATAAATGCATACTCAATTCATTTAAAATTTGATAAATAACCATTTTTCAAAGTATAAAACCAATCAAGATCCCATTGGGTTAAGCTATGATAAAAGTCCTTTAAGAGAAAGTTTCTATTTTGGGCCCAATGTTCAAAAGAGTCCCCTTGACCATCAAATGAGGATAACATAGGCATAGTGATGTTTAAAGGATAAGAATACTCAAACACATAGCAATGTATTCTCCACAATAAGAGGTTCATGAGAAGAATCTTGAAATTTAAGAGCATTAAATTATCGTTGAAAATTTCCAATGGTAGACATAATAGATATCATGTCATAAGAATAAGTTGAGGCTTTTACTAGTGGTTGTAAACTACCAATCGTATAGAATATAGGAATGTTAAAACCTTTATCATTATCAAAAATAGGCTCATCACATGATTTTCTAGTTTTTATTAAAGGACCACATATGTCTAAATATGTAGGAATGTTATTGAATAACACAAAGGTTAATATTCTTATCATTTTAAGGTGTTATATTGCTTGAAATTTTGTGACATATTATCAAGTAGGAGAAATAATTTCATTTGTAGGCACACTTTCCTTTCGAGAATAAAATGCAAAGGAGGAAAGAGATGAAACATTTTCCATGTCAAGTACCACATCATGATGTGTAAGGATGTCACTTTCAATTTTATTTTTAGTGTCACATCCTATAGAAAGAAGAGTATGTAATTCAATATCACTTTTCTACTTTAGGTTTAGCATTATTATGCGAGAAATAAATATAGGCATAAATATCATTTGCATCCTTTATATTTTATTTAGGAAAATATTTCATTAGGAAACCTTTGGGAAACATCATTTTTTCTTTCTTGAATTTACATGGTTTGAAATTTTCAAAAGATACATCAAATATATTTGGGACATTTGTTTTGTCACTAAATAATGCAAGTTATGGAGTTATTTCCTTAATATTTTCATATGCACTCTTATTTTTTCTTCAATCAACACAATGGGAGATATGGAACATGTAATTTGTTCTTAACAATTTAGATAAGAAGAATAAAGTTAGCTATTTCATTTGAACATGCAAAGAATTAATGGAATTTTCAAAACTATTATTATTTAGGGAAGCAGAGACACACTTGATTTTTTTAACAATTTCATTATGAGAGATAGTGGAGGAACATTCAACTTCATTGATATTTCCAACATTAGAAATGGGAGAATCACACACTTGTTAGAATAACTAAAGAGGGTATGGATGAAATATTTTGGTTTTAAAAATTAAGAATGGTATC
The DNA here is from genome assembly GCA_037957365.1 of Torreya grandis. Lineage (NCBI taxonomy): Eukaryota > Viridiplantae > Streptophyta > Pinopsida > Cupressales > Taxaceae > Torreya > Torreya grandis. Next base: position 246,361 of record JARHVA010009887.1, read on the forward strand.
ATTTTTCATATTTATTACCTCTTTAATGTCATAAAATAGAGGAATAGGAGAGGTCTCATAACCAAGGGGCATTTATTCACATTCATAACCAAGAGTGGAAGCATCATGATTACTAATTTGCTCAATGTATTGGAATTTACATCATTAGTTATTTCATTTCCATAGTTGTAATAAAAAGTAGATTTATCTAGTTTTTGGTTTTCTTATAGGTCTCCTTAAGAAATACATTGATCATCAGGGGGATTAAATAAATGGTCTTAATGTAGCTTTCATGTATAACCTTCCATTAAGAAATCCATAAAATTTGAAAAGTACTTTAAGATGACTACCAAGAACACAACTAAGAGGACCAAGAAAAGAATTTAACTAAGCATTTCTAAGCTATGGAAATATAAGTGAGGAAAAAATAGATCTAAAAATAAAATAAATAAATTTGAGATGAACTTCCAAAGAAGGTTAAAATCCTAATATACAAACTAGGGTTTTGGTTTGAAAAATAGAGGATGGGTTCACCAATTTTTTTTAAAACCTTTTGATTCATAAAATAAACATACAAGGAATTAAATCTATTTGAAAGGAATGACAATATTTATAGTTAAACTAAAGTATAGTCAATAATACATATTTTCCTAATTTAACATGTGTAAATAAATATGGGTATAAAGTGACTAAGGGATAAAAGAGCTAACATATCTTGTTTAATGTTCTATTTTGGAGTATGGCAATGATCAAGAACAATAAAAAAAATGTAATAGAGAAATGGGTTCCATTCATTCTGATTTCTGACTCTGTTTGACCACTGGACACTTGCATCCAAGTAGGACACTAAGTCAAAAATAGAGTCCTAAGGTTGATGATAGTGTCCTAACAATAATATAGCATTGTATTCACATTCATTATTTAGGTTTTTATGGGGTTTTTTTAACCTTTATATTGATGTATTTAAATATTGTGCATAGATTATTGATCTCAAATTATTGATCAAAACCTAGGTTCACTCCTCTTTGCACTTGAATGATGCCCTGGGAAAAATATGTAATTGGACAAACAGTGTTGAGATGACCCCCAATAAACCCATTATCAAAGTGCGATGCTTACATAGCCAATAATCTAGAAGAGGGCCTCAAATTGATGTATTTATCTCCTACATATTGGCTTATGTGTGAATTATACATTGTGTGAAAATTAATTACAATAGTGACCTACCTTGTAACTTGGTAAATCAGTATATTGGGCTCTTCCTTTAGTAATTCAGACCTATAGATGTGTAGTCCGTATGATTGCTATGGAAATAGGAATAAATAGTGAAGATTTATTCATTAAATGCTCTTTTTAATTTTATTTGGTATTTTTTCTAGGTGAGGAATAAATGAGGGTTGATATTTTATTTATATAAACCCATTTGAAGTAATAACCCACATTATAACACTTAGGACAACCATTAGGATACATTTCATTTACAAATTAGATGACTTCAAGGAACTGAAACTTGTGTTGGGTTAGGACACTAGCATTGATGCTAGTGTCTGACCCATATGTTAGTGTTCAAAGAGAAATAAAATAGGTATAGGCTTAGAACTTGTAGAGGTGGAAGATAATTAAATTTTAAGCATTATGGTTAAGATAGAAGGTCTATATCATCAACATAAATTTTTTCATACTAATAAATAGGCTAAGGGTCATAAGATAGATTAGATGCAAGACTTATGAGAGTAGTAAAGCTTTAGAACTAACAGGAATAACTAAGGTATAAGTTTTAAAAGTGTAAAATACTAAGGTACTCTATAATCATAAAATAGTGTATAAAATATTATCTATCTGGGGATGGGGATGGGGATCCTACCAATTTAGATTGATAAATATCAGCCTGATTGGATATGAGGATATATATAATTGATCAAGCCTACCAATTGATCAAATAAATATAAATAGATATGTTTTAATGGGATTAATAAAGATAGAGTGACTATTATATATTTATATTGACCAAATATAAGGATATATATAGTTGACTATGAAAAATAATAGACGAGATGATAACATTATAGAGTGGGATAGGATAGAGTCAAATTGACATGTTATGGGGATGATACTATATGGAATATTTATATGAGGAATTGACTACCTAGATATCTATATCCTTACTTCAGTATTGACTTACTCTAATATATATAATATCATATTCTATTATATACATGATAATTTTATCTCTAATTTAATTGGAGTCTAGTTTAATTGTCTAGTTCCCCATCCAATCCATATAGAGTATCTATTTATTCAACCCAACCATACCCATCTATCTAACCATACCTATATGTTTGACCTTACCTACATCACTAGTAATAGTTGGACCAACTTGAATTACAGGGGTAGGGTAATGCTCTAGTCTATAAATTATAATATTTTATAAGGGATAGTGTTTTCACAACCTATATCTAGATGGTTTGGCAATGTATATAGATAGGAGGATATTAGGATATTAGGTATTATATAATGGGAGGGTTAGGTGGATAGTATACCCTCATCCCCCAAGATATAAAAAATTAAACTCAACTCTATGTGGCCCTCCTTGTTCAAAAGGGAGAGTGGGGCATGTTAATCTGGTCATTATGGTAGGCACTTCCTCCTCTCCCTCTTCCCCTTAGGCCCTTTAGGTAAGTACGTATGTTCTTTGGTTTAATTTTCATACTTTATTAACCCATATTTACTTTGAGTCTAGGGTTTATATCACTCCTTTGGTCCTCTCCTAGAGCCAAGAACCTAGCCAACTATTAACCTAGTTCCTTTTCATGTTAGTGATTAATAAAGATCAGATGGGGTTTGGGGTTAATTCTTAGAATTAAGAGATCAAGGAAACTTGGGATATCTTCTCTACTAGTCTTTATTGATTTCATAGAGTGAACCTTAGGGTGCATATTATTTATATATGGGGCTTGTAGTCAAAGAATATAAATTCCCTAACTATGGAGGTAAATGTCATCAAGCACATTTCCTTTTTTTATACCCATATAAAGATAGGGAAACCTACACTCTCATGACTTATATAATAGAATATTATAAATTGGAACATATCTCTCCCATTTCCTTTCCTTTGATTTATCTATATGGGCATGGGGATGGGAATCCTAAAAATTCAAACATAATAGATGAGATTGGTCGATTTTCCTTGGTCACTCTTTTCACTAAATAGGTTAGAATCCATCCTCTCCTTTCAAGATATGTATTGGGTATTCAATTAGGTATAAAGTATTAAAGATAAGTCTAAGTAAGATATATAAATTAATATCAGATATGGGTATTAAATATCAATAAATGACCTAGGTATTTTATTAGGTAGATAATATTCAAATAGGTATGGAAATAAGGATATGTAGGTAGGGAATAATCAAGTAGGTATGGAAATAAGAATAGGTAGGTATGGTATACTCAAACACAATAAGGTTGGAAGGGCATAATCAAGATAAATATATAGCTTGGGTATTTAGGTAGGGCATACTCAACATCAGGACATGGCTCTTATATTCAATTAGGTAGGGCATACTCAAGTAGGTAAATTTGTTAGGGCATACTCAATGGTATCTAAATATAGTACATACTTAACATGATTCAAAACTTTATTACTCATTCTATATATTAGGAAGCAAGTTTCCCTTACCAATCATAGAAGCTAAGTAGGTAGGGCATATTTAATTAGATAGGGAAAGAATATATGCAATCTATAGACTGGGAAGTAAGATTCTCTTGGTATCTAAGAATATATTATATAAAGGGAAATTAGGTATGATAATAAAAAAATTATATATTGAGAAGGAATCTTCCTTGCCTTATCAGGTAGGGTATAGGTAGTTAATTAGGGTAATAATAAAACTATGTATCAGAAAGTAAGCTTCCCTTGATATCCATGCCTCAATCTAGAAGCAAGCCAAAGTTAGATACTAAGAAGGAGAAATTACCCTGATAGTTATGCCTTAATCTTTTGATATCCATAAATAATAAAATATTTCCTTAATATTTTATTAGGAGAATCAAAGTTAGATATCAAAAATTCAAGCTTACTTTTCCTTACTCCTTGGCATAGATTAAGTAGGTAAGAAAAGATTTCATTGCCTTAATTAGTACGGAAAGTTTGAGATCAGGGTAGGGCCTTTAGAATGGTTCCCACTATATGTCTATGGTGGGGCCCAAATTAATACACTATCCTTTGATATAATATATTTGGGAGAGGGAAAAACTTCAAGTATGATATGTCTTTAATCTGGACTTTAGGTTCCGCCAATCCATGCCCAAGCTCTAAGTAGTCCCTCTTTGATACAATGGATTAAATCATATGACGTTTATTCCCTTTATATATCAAGTTAGTTATAGATCAAATTAGGTATATATTTCATTGGGTTTAGAAACACATTCAATTAGTTATCAGATTAGAACACACTCTATTGGATTGGTGACCACCTATCTATCTATTTACCAATCCAACTACTATGGATATATTGCCAACTATGGGATTTAGATTTAAAATTTTAACTAGTCTCCAGTCACCCTTTATTCAATTTATTTATTATTTATTCTATTCCAATCTATAGATACACACTCTATCCATGGTCAAGGCATATATCACTATATATATCTTCAAATCCCACTAGATATTTAGATGATATCTTTAAGTTCCTTATTTGAGTGAAATAGGAGTTTACATAGGCCTTATTGAGTGAGTAAAATTTGAAATTATAAAATAATCCAATTGGGAAAAATAAAGAATCAATTTCACCCACCATCAAGGTATTAAATGGAGTGATTAAGGATGAGGACAGAGTGAGTAGATATGATGAAGGACAATGAGGGATTTATTAGGTATAATGGTGTATGGTGAGGGTAAATGATTGAGTGATTACATAGGATGATGGAGTGATTATGTATGATTAAGGATGATGAAGAGTGATTAGGGATGAGAAGGAAGTAATTAGGGATAATGAGGATGGTAAGGGTTAATGAAGGAGTTATTAGGGATGATAAGGGAGTGAGTATAGATTATGAGGGATGGTGAGATTAAATGAGGAATGATTAAAGATAATGAGCAATAAGGATAGAATGATGAGAGATGATGAAGTAGTGATTAAGGATGATTAGGTATGGTGAGGTTAAATGAAGGAGTGATTAGGGATGATGAAGGGGTGATTAGAGATGATGAGGGATAGTGATGGTTAGTGAGGGACAATGTAGAATGAGGAGAGAGTGATTAAGGGTGATGAGGGATGAGGAAGAAGTGAATAGGGATGAGGGAGGGATGATAAGAAATTGAAATTAAAAAAAATGGTTGTTTGATGTATGTAGGTCATTAATGTGACCTTTGCTACCCCAATCACACCAATTTGACTTGAGTTCAAATTGAGTGGTTTGTAAACTTCAATTTTGACAAATCTAGGACTCCTAGAAATGTTAAAAATCAATATAAAAGGCAAAAAAATACTAGGAATGTACTATATGTTTGTAAAAAAATGGACATCAATTACAAATGTTGTGCCCTAAAATCCCTAGGTTCAATATTGTGACCATGAAAATTGTAAGTATTGAGCATATTGGATTTTGAAAAACTATCTTCCACATTATAAGGTGTGCATCTATGAGACCAAATATATTAGATGCAGGGTAACCATAATTTATTATATTTTCTAAAATAAATATGAAGTATAAGGAAGATAAATATATTCCTTATACATAACATTTATTTTATTAAACTACTTGCTAGTGTGACATCTGCCACTTACAGAATATACTTTGTAATATTTTGTGCAATATGAAGATAATGAGTACACGTTCCTTTCACTATAAATAATTCATATGTATTATATAAATTATGAGTTATAATGTGTACATGCTCCTTTCAGTATATAAAATTCATACACATTATAACACCTACATGTTTAGGATTGATGTTTCTGAAACTAGTTTTAAATAACATGTATGCATTATGGATATTATGCATACACATTATGTCTATAAAGCATAAATTTTATGGTTTTTCCACATAATTTTTCCCAAAT